>JAZGTK010003062.1:12300-28758 GCA_036877625.1 Ambastaia sidthimunki | reverse complement strand
CCTCCTCCCTGTAGGCAGTCTCATCGTTGTTGCTGATGAGTCCAATCACCGTAGTATCGTCTGCGAACTTGATGATGGCGTTAGATCCATTCAAGGCCCTGCATTTGAGGGTGAAGAGGGAGTAGAGGAAGGGGCTCAGCACACAGCCCTGAGGTACCCCGGTGTTGAGAGTGATTGGGACCAGCCGCTCAAAGCACTTCATAATGATGGGCGTGAGTGCCACAGGGCGGTAATCATTCAGGCATATTGGGCCGGAGTGTTTCGGCACTGGCACAATGGAGGCACAATGGAGGTCAGAGACAATAACCTTATTTATTTATTGATATATTACAATACAAACAATACAAACAAAACAACGCCTCCTGTCAACTAGCACTATACTGAGACATATACTCGAAATACAAGCACAAACTTACTTACAAGCTGCTGTCCTCTTCTGTTGCTTAACTGTTTCTGTTAAGCAACAGTTGAGTTTGAGTTCTCCTAAGGATTTTTTCTTCTATGCTACCACTTTATTGACACAGCTGAAATGTTTCATTTTGAGGTAAAGCTGCTTTGAATCAGTATGCATTGAATTGAATAGATTTTTGCAGCTACTTAATTAAGTTGAAGGAACAAATAAACTTTAAAAGTTTAAGTTTACTAAATGTATTTTTGCTGAGATCACATAATCATTTTTGGTAGCATTAACTGACACTAACTTTATTTACTCCAAATCCATGTAACTTCATTTCCTTCAGGAAACACCAAAGATGTTTTGCAGAATGTTTCTCGCTGCTCTCTGCTGCTTTATTTAGCTCCATTCTTCTGAAATTTAAAATCCTGAAATCCTTGCTAAGCAGCTGTAGACTTGCACAGCTGCACAGATTTAGACTTATTGACTATGACTGGAAAGACGTGCAGAACATGTTTAAGAAACTTGTGAAAAAAAAGTTTATGTTTGTCACATCTTTTGTTTTGTTGTATAGAAAAATAATTATGAGAAACCTTCTAGGATAGGGCAACTGCTACTTTTTATGATGGCTGTGACACAATTGAAATACAAGTTCTGTGTTCTGTTATTGTCTTTTTCTCTGGTATTCCTATGACCCTCTGAGACTATTATGGAGGTTAAGTCATAAGCATGGATGAATATTATCTCTGACTGAATCAAAGTCACTTTGAATCTGCACTGTTTTCTTGTGAGGTAATCTTTCAACCAGACAGCATGTCACCTATTATCAACATTTCAACTCTTCAAAGACCGTCTCAGGTCGTATCTGTAAGACTATAGATGCGTAGATCAATCAATATATAGTATAATATAATATATTGTATAATATAAGAGTCAATAAAATAATAATAACTAATCGTTAATTTATGTTTGTTGGGCCTTGAACAAATATACAGCTGAGTATCATCAGCATAACAATGAAAACTAACTCTTAATAATGTCTCTTTAAAATTGCTCCCAGAGGTAGCATATACAGGGTGAAAAGCAAAGACCCAAACACTGAGCCATGTGGCACGTCATACTAAACTTGTGATAGATATGACAACTTTTCACTCACAGCAACAAACTGTAATCAGTCAGATAACTATGTTTTAAATCATGCCAGTGCAGTCCCATTTATTCCAAAGTAATTTTGCAACTTATTTAAGAGAATGCTGTGGTCAATAGTGTCGAAGGTTACGCTAGGGTTAAGTAGAACTAGAAGAGAAATGCAGCCGCCATCAGCTGATGACAGCAAATCATTTGTCACTCTGATGAGAGCAGTCTCTGTACTATGATATGGTCTGAATCTTGACTAGAAATTCTCGCAGATACCATTTCTTTCCAGGAAAGAACATATCTATTAAGACACAACCTTTTCAAGTATTTTTTAAATAAAAGGTAAATTTGAGATGGGTCTGTAATTTACTTGTTCCCTGGGGTCAAGTTCTTTTTTTTTTTTAGGAAGAGGTCTGATAACAGCCAGCTTGTAAGGTTTTAGGCCATATCCCAAATCCAATGATGAATTAATAAAACTAAATCATTTCAGGAAGCATCTCTTTCAGCAGCCTGGTAGGTATAGGATCTAGCATTTAGATTATTTAAATATTTTTAACAGTTCATTCTTATCTCTAGTAGAGAATGACTGGAGTTGTTCCTTTGGCAAATTATGATGCGTTATCTGATGTTGCAGGCATTTGCATGTTGATGATTTTTTTCTCTGACAGTATTTATTTTATTATTTTAGATATTATTATTGTCACGTGATGAACGACTTGAAAGACTTGAGAGATGAACTAATCAATTCTCTTTCCGGTGCAGTCTGCATTGGTTAAGCGTATGGGGCTGTCACGTGACGAACGAACGACTCAAACCTGAAGACTTGTCAGATAAGAGATGAGGTGACTCATCGTAGATGTGTTAGGGAAGTAACATGTAACATTTTAATTATATTTTGCTAAAATGAACAAAATGACTCGAAAAAAGATTCGTTCATTTTGCTGAACGAGATTTAAAGGGCAGAGTCGGTAAAATGATTCGAACTTCCCATCACTAATAGTAAGTGAAAAGCCTACTATAATAAAAGACTTCATGATCACCACATTAAACCTACTCGAAACAGACTTCATAAATTTAAGCATTGTGTACATCTTGGATAGTTTACAAAAAGCAATAACAAAATAAAACAATAATCTTTGAAATCATAGTTGTATTGAATTACATTGTTTTAAACCCAAAACCATACTTAAGACATTCATTATTAACAGATATTTAGATTTCTGTAGTCAAGGTTTATTTATATAGCATCTTTAAAGCAACATGAGTGATAACCAAAGTCAAAGACATCTACAATGAAAGCACTATTGAGACACATAACATGCAGTTTTAAATACTAATAATATAAATAAAAAAGAAAAACAGATAAAATAAAAAGGATTCATACATCAAAACACAAATAAAAATGACTAAAACTAACAAAAACTAATGCTGTTAACAAGTAAAAGCCTGAGAGAAAAAAATGATGATTTGAAAGTAGATAATGTAGAAGATGATCTGATGGAAAAAGGTAAAAAGTTCCAAAAAAAAGTAACTAATGAGGTGAGTAACGAGGTAAGGTAACTAATGAAGTGAAGCTAATACAGACGTAATGTGCTCCCTCCCTCAATGAAGGGCTCAAGTTGTTTAAAATGTATGGAGGGCCAAACAACATGTGACTTCTGATTTACAAATTATTGTCCATCCAATCATTGATGTCCTCTAAACAAGCTAGGGAAAACAAGCAAGCAAAAGGTACACTGAATCAGAATCTGATTTTAGTGGGAGGTAAAGTTGGGTATCATCTGTGTAAATATGGTATAAATATATGAAACTTTATAAGACTCAATTATAAAATAAAAAAGGAGCAAATACAAAGAAAATTGGATTTAACCCAGGATGGAACCCTGGGGTACACCACAAGCCATGGTAACTGAGCTTGAAAATACTGTGATTTCCACAGAAAAACTAATATCTGTGAGATATGTGAGACCAAGTGTAATGCAGTATCATGAATGGCAACCTCAAGATTTTTTTAGCAGGATGCAATGATCTACTGTATCGAAAGAAGCACCAAGACACAATAATAGAAAACAGTACAGTTACCAGAGTCTGCAAATAATAAAATGTCATTTAATACCCTTAAAAGACCAGACTCAATACTGTGTTCGGCTCTAAAACCAGACTGAAAAAGATCCAGGATGTTATTAGAATTTAGGTAGGGGAATCTTATTTAATACAACCTTTTCCAACTGCAAAAATGGCAGTTTTGAAATAATGTATTAGGCGAGTTGCTAATTTTTGATAGCAACTTGTAGTCTAGCTGACTACTTTTTCAAGAGGGTAGCCTGTAGCTCGTCAAACTACAATTTCAGAGTAGATTCCCCAAAACTGTGCTTAACTGAAAATGAAATTTGTACATTGTCAGACAAGTGTGTTATTAGAATAGACTATAGAATTTTACAGGTCTAACTTGGTACATATTATGCAGTTGGCTAATATCATATGCATTTAAGCAGAGGTAATAATCATCCAAAGTCTACGCACAGGTTAGCATTAACTCTACACAGTGTTAGGTCATCTAAAGTCATCTTAAGATGCTGAATCCATACTGGAGCTGGTGTAATCTGTAGCTACCAGGGTTAGGCATCCCAAGGTACAAACAGGAGGCAAACAGAGAATACTTAATGCAGCTAATGTTCATAACATTACTAGCACAAGAAAAAAATTATTTCTGATGTAATTGGAATACAAGGTTATGACATGCATTATGTGAGCGCTTGGCTAAAAAGATGTGTCTTTAATCTAGATATGAATTGTGAGAGAATGTCTGAGCCCCAAACAGTGTCAGGAAGGCTATTCCAGAGTTTAGGGGCCAAATGCGAAAATGTGCTACTTCCTTTAGTAGACTTTGCAATTCAAGGAACTACTGAAAGTCTACAGTTTTGTGATATTAAAGAATGCATTTCCTTGTAGCATGATATAAGATTAGTTAAATATACAGGCGCTTACTTGTTTGAGACCTTATAAGTAAGCAGCAATATCTTGTATGAGATAGTATGAAATGAAAGTGACATGTTTTTGTCAGTTATGGTTACCCATAACCGAAATGTGACCTCTGCATTTAACCCATCCTTCATGTGGAGTGAACACACACTGCAAGTTGTGAACACACACCCGGAGCAGTGGGCAGCTATCACTGCAGCACCCAGGGAGCAATCAGGGGTTAGGTGTCTTGCTCAAGGGCACTTTAGTTGCTACCTGCCCGTGCTGGAATCGAACCAGCAACCTACTGATTACAAGCCCGACTCCTTAACCAGAAGACCACAACTGCCCCACAATGACATAGTAAAGGTATGGGATTGTAAAATTAAGATTATATGATCATGTTTCCTCGATGTGGTATGGACTCTACATTTTGTACTAATTTGGTAACTTGTTTATTGAGGATGCTAAACAACTTCACAAGGAAATTGTAAAATAAATATGAATTATGTAGGTGTTTTGAGTGGTTCCAACTATCTTCTAGATAGTTGCTGAGAAATGGCTTAGGGGTCCTGAATGGTTGATACTAGATGGTTAGAAAGGGGTTTTGAGTTACTATGCTATTGTATTCTGAGTGATTAAAAGATGGTTGCTACAGCATTGCTAATTTATAATGTCCATCTACAGGCTCTGATTAGTTTGTAGCCATTGGACATCATTTATTAGGGCTTTTCACACTTGAAATAGAAAATCCTGGGTCATTTTAAATCCCGGGTAAGTGAAATACTGGGCTGTTTGCTTCAAGTTTCACACTGCTTATACTTTACCAGGTGTTATGTGTTAACCTTGGGTATTTATGATCTGACGTTTCACACTAAACATCTAAACCATCTGGGTTTATATTTGCATAGTAACAGTCTCTATGACTAGATACAATGCATGACCGCTTTGAATAAATGCTTGTTTTGCACTTCCACATTACAGAGATGATCCTTATGGCTGTTTTACACATTCTAATACTATTTTTACTTTAATTTAGACATCTTCTACAATTTCTTGTTTTTTTTACTTTTTCTTTAAACACTGAATGAACTGTTTACAGTGCACAGGGTTTCTATGATTGTGCACAGCTTGTGATATGAGGCTTGTGCTGTTCATTTTCTGATTGGCTGTCTGTTGCTAAGCATCCAGCTGTACCATTCTAACCTTGCTTTGTTTCACTACAAACGTTTGACACCGCAATACAAGGTTAATCCCACTAAAGCAGTGCTTCTAAATTACAAGTGTGAAACATTACTCTACATGGGGTTAAATGCCGGGTTTAGAACAAAGACAACTCAGTGTGAAAAACAAGTGTGAACTTGTGCCATTTGAGCCATGGCAGATTAGACCCTTAACTAAACTCTGACACTATTCATTTTCTGTAGATCAAGGAAATCAATTGAGGAAAACAAAATATGACATTGTTGAATTTGTATGCTCTAAAACTTATATGTGGCACTTAATCTTTAAATAGCAGCACTTTATTCAGCAGTGATTTCTGAAGTTTCTCCTGCATGAATGTGCGCTTTCACACTTTCCATTAGCATTACATGTAATGCTTTTGTGCAAGTCAAGCAAAACGATACATGCTGTGTAATGATGGAGCAGTGCTAAACCCAGAACTCTTTTAAAGGTGAACAAAGTTCTCCAGCATTCATAACAAAGTGAATCAAAAGAAGCTCTTTCAAAGTTCCTAATTTAGATGCAGCTGCAGAGGTCACTTAAGGCTGATTGTCTGTTAGAAGTTTGAAAAAGTGATGACAATGAGACAATTAGAACTTCTGTATGTGAGTTTCCAAAGCAACATAAGGCAATTAACATGGGTCTATCACTTACTGCCTGAATTGCCATGAAAACTATTGGACTTTCATGCAAACACTGCTTTCAAAGATGTATGGAGATGTTTAACCTTTTCTAAGGTCACTGAGATAATGCTATTATCTTTCACTGCTTTATCTTTATTAAGAAAACTTTTGCAGTTCCATGGAAGTTATAGATTGCTGAGAGATTCTGCCTTTTTCTGTACTCACACAGCTGGAAGATGTCATCTTGCTGCACTCTTAATTCTTTCTTTACTGCAGGTCTTTTATTAAGGCGAGAAACTACAGATGAATAGGGTAAAACAATTAAATAGATATCACCATAAAACTTTCTCAATTGATTACTTATATTAAGATGAGAAAAAATGTATTGCAAGTTTTTTGTATTTTAATGTTTGAATATGCAAATGAGTCATTATCTCAGCTTATGTTCAGAAGCGCTTCCCGAGGACATTTCATGGGCTAATACATCAACTTTTCTCAATTTGCATTCCCTTGCAATTGACAACTGTTGTCTTCTCTTTATTGTTTTAAGCGACATTGCGTTCATTCGTTCACAAATGATCTCGCGAAAAGCTAACCAGGAAGTGTCAAAGCGTACCACGTGATGCGTCTGAACGAATCACGTTATCAGAAAACAACACAAGCCAATGAGATTACACTCTTAGCTTTAAATACCCCTTTAAACTTTCACGATTTGTTGCTGGTAGAAAGGAAATGCCCTTATTTGGATTACATAGCATTGTTTGGGAGACAGAGAGCTTTGCAACAATACCAGTCATGAAGGGCTTCAAAGAACAGCCGATATGTCGCGTTAGAATGCTAAATTTTGGCCAAAATTAGGAGTAATCTAACGCCACGAGCAGACAAAATGTGATGAAATAAACAGATAAATGTATAATTTGGACATTTTTTTAATGGTAGTTTGAAAGATTTTATGTTCAGGAAGTGAAATCGCCCAGAATCTAAAAATTGACCACTGCATAAAAAATGTATAATTTTGCCTGCCGTGTCTTGCCTTAAGGCAAACTCTGATTGGTTATTTTAACTCTGATTGATTAACAAACTGATTGATGTCAGTTAAACAGACCTTTTGGAGTTTCTAGCTGGGTGGTTCTTAGCCAGTTTAAGACTTTGTGGATGATTTAAGGATTTGGAAGGGTTATTGAGGTGTGCTTTGACTTTAATAAGTGAATGGGCATACAATGTTTTTAGGCATACAACAAAAAAAATTGAAAAAAGTGAAAAGTTCCATAGATTTAACATTGGGCTGAATTTTGTGACGTCATAGCTTTGCATCAGAATGTAATAGAGACTTGGGGGTGGGCTCATATCTCTCATCTTAGCAAGCAGCAACAAATGGTGACATTTAACTTCATAGCCATGCCCTAACAACCTGTTAAAGTACCCTAGCAACCACCCCATTGACTTTCATTGAAAAAGGTGAGAGGCATTAGAACATTGTAGAGACAATGTTGGGTGGCCTCTTTTGACTGCCGAGCAATTTTTAAATATCACCATGTAAACTGTCCAGCCATACCCTAGCTACCATTTAAAGCACCCTAGCAACCAACATGAATTAGCTATATCTCAGCCCCAGAAAATCATAGAGACATATGAGTTGACTCTTTTGATTCAGACACACACCCATCTATTAGTTGTACCCTGTGAACTATCTAGCTACACCCTAGCAATTTACTGTACCCTAGCAACCATGCAATGAAATAAATAAGCCATGTCTCAGCATTAGAATGTTGAGTGACGTGGGTGGGCTTATTTGACTCCCTTTTACAGTACTTATAACCATGGAAACTGTCCAGCAATGTCATAGCAACCAACAGGAATTAGCCACATTTCATCACCAAAACATCATAAAGACATGAGTTGTTTACACATAAACAATCTGTCTATTAGCGTTATCCTGTTAACTGTCTAGGTTCACCCTAGCAACCATTGATGGTACCCTAGCAACCACGAAAAAGCCATATATCAGCACTAAACATTGTAGAGACATTGTTTTGGGGATGGTTTATTTATATTTCGCTATCAGTGGACTATAGATATTGCTCTGGCAACTTCATTGCCACACCATTTACAGCACCCTAGCATATTTCAGTATATTTGTCACACTAAATAATTCTAGCATCATGCTAACTCATATTAGCTTACATGTTAAATCATGATAAAATTATGCTAATTCATGATAACACATGCTAACATCATGTTAATTCATGCTAACATCATGTTAACATCATACTAAGTCATGTTAGCATCATGCTAAGTCATGCTAGCATCATGCTAATTCATGTTAAAACACTGTAATACCATGCTAAATCATACTAACATCATGCTAATACATGCTAGCATCATGTTAAAACATGTTAACATCACTGAAATATTCTGTCCCCACTAGCACCACTTACATTTTCTTCTGAAAATGAAATAATAATAATCTGGTAATTATTAAACTTCTGAGACTAAAATTTCTGACTCTATCTATTTATCAATGTCCTAGCAACCACCCAGAAAACCCTATAAACCAAGTAGACAACCTAGCAACCACACAGCAACACTCTAGCACCCAGTGTACCCTACCAACCGCTCAGGGTACCCTAGCAACCATTCAGCAAACCCCTAGCAAGCACCCAGGTCTGTCTGTCTCTCTATCCTTTAAACTTCAAGCTTTAAAAACTACTACAATCTCAATCATTAGACTAGGATTTCTCAAGCCAATATAAAGTTTGTTCACAAACTTTACTCCTTTAGTTTCATTTTATTTTCCTTTTCGTGCAAAATATTAATTGGCATTACATCACCTCTATATACATAAAGGAAAACGAGGGGGTAAGTTAGGACATTTTTGCTGGTAATTTTATGTTTTGAGCAAAAAAACAAACACATTAGAACTATTCTCAAAATCTATTTTGTTTTGTTTGCTTTCCAACGAGGAAAAAAGAGGCTATGCCATTATTTATATATATTTATAAAATATGTTCTATAGCAGAGAACATTGGACTTGTCGTTCTATATTTCGTGATGTTATATGTTACTCATTATTTATATTTGGTCCATTTCTACCATTCAGGCGCTCAAGCTAATCCATAAAGCTGCTGCCTGATTCATACATTTTCATATATTATGCCTTTATATAAATCTCCTCCAATTTGCCTTAGATCTTTGCATTAATTGCTGGGAGTTGTCTGTTGCGTAGAAGGTGGCACACAGAAAACAAAATGGCAATGCTAGCATATATTTTTCATGATCATGAAGATAGGATGATTTACAGTGCTTTAAACACCTGCTTCTATAAATGTTTACTGAACAGGTTTTCTTTTTCTCACGCAATGTGGAAACATCGACATGTTGAAATGGACTTGACTTAAAAGTGACTTGCGGTGGTGGTCGTTGTCACGGCAGAAACTTTATCCTCAACCATCTAACAGCTCCTAACCAAACACTACAACAGCTAATCATAGCTAATCCACATTGTTAGTGATACTTTTGGCTTGGAACTTTAAACTTCATAGGCCATCTTCATAGCACCAGAATATGACTGTCAGTCCCATGTTTGAGTCCTTGCTTCAGTGTCACAACTGCATTTTCAGCAAAGCCCTGATGTATGAATAGAACAGAACTTGACAGGGTGAATGTGGCCTGTCACAATTGTCACTGTGTACATATGAGTAAACCAACGAAACACAAATATAATCTCACAATATATTTTTAACAAAACTCAGGAATGCAGGCAAACAACCAAACTCAAAACACCATAACCAAATTAAGACTCATGAAGAACTGATCCAAAACCAGGAAGTATATATAAAGGGGAAACAAAACAAGACACAGGTGAAACTTATCAGAACTAAGGCAAATTCAATGTATAACCACATGAACAAATTAGGGACAAATGAACATGATAATCAACTTACGGAAATCAACTAATTCCTCAAGGAATTAGTAAAACATAGAATACATAGGAAAACAAACGCAAACACAGAACTAGAATGTGACACATATACTTCACTTTGGTAAATAACCATCTGTTAAGACAGGGGTTCTCAACCTTTTGCAAGCTGGGCCCCCCAAAAATTGATTCAATGCAGTTGGGGCCCCCCCTCTTCCCGGCGCCACCCACTCAAAGATTCAAGCCCTCAAAAAGACTGTTTGTGGGGTTAGTCTTTAAAAAGACAGTTTGGGTTTTTAAAGTAAATAAAGAGATGGCTAACAGATAGTGAGAGATGGCACTAGCGCACTTGGCAAGAGAACTAGAGTGAATGGCGCTATACCACAGTTGCCAACTCTTGCGAGACAAATAAACAACCACAGCTTCAAAAACAAGCCCAATATTATTTGATTATCGATTATCATCTATATTATTTATTATCAATTATTTACAGTATTATCAACAAATGAGCCTGCAACATATTAAACTGAAACCACTCTTTTATTTGAAAAGCAAAAACAAAACAGAACACAAATCAGCAAACTGCAACAAAGTGAGAGGGCACACACTTTTTACTCATCTCTGATCACCTGTGAGCAGAATAGGATTGAAAAGATGCAAAAGGAGAAAAACAAAAGAGCATTAAGGGGGTGCTGTAACATAGCCTAATACACATTTATAGCCTAATACAATATATTTGAACCAAATTTATCTACTGTTAGTATTAGTATGGACCTAGTATTAGTATGTTTTTTTATTATAGCCTGTGATAATTAATACATTACAAAAACATTGAAAAATGTTAAGATTTACCTTACAAAAGAAGGTCATCCTGCTCCTCTGCTGCACTGTCCATCATTTCCCCTGTCTTCTCTCCATCTCTGTACATCCCAACATTGAAGCGCTGCAACATCTCCTGGCTCGGGACAAAGTCCTTGCAGCAAATGCAGAGTCTTCTTAGGCAATAGCGAATGCACAATATACTAGTGAGAGTCTTCTGGCCCATTCTGTTCTGCAGTTTCAATTTTACATGGTTCATTTGAGAAAAAACCCTTTCGAAGTCAGCATTGCTCAAAGGGATTGCAAGAAGGGACACTGCAAACAGGGCCAGATCTTTAAAACACTGCTCCCCACTGCTGTCCCTGTAGTTAAAAACTTCAGTCCAGAACTGTTCTGTTTGACAGTCATCCTTTGTTTTCCACTCCTGGAAGTTGATTGCCTGATACTGTGCATCCAGTGCCCCAAGATCACCAGTGTACATTTTCAGCATGGATACTGTGGCTAACTGTGGTTTGTTCTGTGATAGAATCACTGATGGGCTGAATGATGTCATGGATTTCCAGGTATTGATATTTGCTGGAAGCCTATTCTGCACCTGCTTTGCTGCTTCCAGAAGGAAATCCCAGCATCTGTTATTTATATTTGTTTCGATGGTGCTGTCAAGCTTTGCTTCACCAAGAGCGAAAGAAAACTGCATGCCAAAATTAACAGCACACACAGGCAGATGATTGGCTGTGTCATTCAAAATGACATCAAGGAGTTTGGAATCAGAAGGATGAATGGCACTGGGTGTGATTACTCTTGAGATAAGTGTACGAAGAAATGACTGTAAGCAGTCCAGCATTTTGAATGCATTCCCATTTTCAAGTTGAAACAATTTGTTGACTCTAGAAAACTCATGTAAGATGGGCATAAGAAACACCAGGTACAGTTTGTTCAAGGGATCACAGTACATCTGGAAGAGTACTTCTGCATCATAGCATCGTTTTGCATCTTTGCACAGCTGAAAATGTAGCTTCAGCTCATCCCATTGCTTTAGTACACGAACACAGCAGTCATATATGGAGAGCCATCTAGTGCCTGAAAGCTGCACTAGCATTAGTGGCGTTTCACTGGGGTTGATTAATTGGTAAATTTTGGCATATTCTCTGTGCCTCTGCACACTGTGAGAAAACCAGTTCTGTGAATGTGAAATTAAAAACTCCAGATTATGAGGCAGTGTTTCAACGGCTTTGCTGGCACAAAGTTGAATTGAATGACACACGCACTTAAGCAGTTGCAGTTTCTCATTCTTTTTGAGAAGGTGAGTATAAAGGTGAGTAAATAAGAGAAGGTGAGTTTTTTCGTCCAACCACGACACTACAGCCATCAGTTCCGATGCCGACACACTTCTTGAAATAAAGACCAATACTGTCAAGAAACTCCGTCAGTGTTGTGGCAATTGCTTCTGCTGTCTCTCCCTGCATATCCACTAAACCCAAAAATGTTGAAACAATTTTGTTCAATGAGACACTGAAATAACGCACTACTACACACAGCTGCTTTACCATAGCAACGTCTGTGCTCTCATCAATCACCAGTGAATACTGAGTCTCTCCAATATCTTTTAACAAGTCTCTGAACATGCATGGAGCTATGATGTTGTTGATAAGTGCTGTACATTTTGTACGATGGATGCTCAAGTGCTTTTCAAAGGCCAAATTTACCAGTTCACAAAGTTTCTTGTCAGATTTTCCTAACAAGCGACCATATTTTTTAAAATAAGCCCAATAAACCGCAACCCGCGGCCAGGGATTTTTTCCAGCAACTTTACAAAAAAAGAAGCCCAAAGTCGCGTATAATACGTGAACTTGGCAACTGTGCGCTATACGTGTGTAGGACGCTTATATGGTAGCACTCGCGTCACAAGTTCAAAATACTACCCTCTGTTTTAATTGGTAGATTTGAAATAAAAACTGTATGGTTATTTTGTTTGTGTGTTATAATTGTCCAACCGCTTGCACTTCGACATGGGGGGAATCTGTTGCATTTCCTTTGTACTAATAGCCAGTCGTGATTTTTTCCCCCTCCCATCCTGTGCTCGCACCCCCCCGGGAGAGTAAAATATTAAAATGGGGCTATAAACTTGAGCTAGCTCATCTATATCACTACACAGAATTATATATTTGTTGGCAAAACAAAAATGACATAATTTTATAAACGTTATGTAAATTCCCTTGATCCGACATCACCAGTCTAACAATTTGTTATATAAGCAACATTTTTGATTATCTTCCCTATAATTAAAATAGTAAATAGTCCCATACAGAAGGAAAATAGGTTGTGAATGCTGTTGACGTCGTTGCATTTATAGGACCTTTACATACATACGGATACATACATACATACATGTACATATTTTTGGCTTATTTGGCATAATCATGTAAGATACACAAAGTAAATATTAATATGGTCAATGTCTATATTGTCAGCAGACAAGCAGTGTACATTGTTACATTTGTTCTGTTTTCTTTATCATCTTACCTGTTTTAAAAGCCATTGTATTTTAGGTCTGCCAAGATGTGGTCATGTTTAAAAATGCATTACGGTAACAGCTTGCATGAAATTATGCTGAACTAAAGATTCATAAAATATTCATTTGGCCTGAACTTAATGTCACAGGACCAAAAAGTGATTTTAAATATTCAAAAGCTGCTGATTTCCCCAGCCTCTGGCTTCATAGAACTGAATCACAGATTTACTACAGTTAAAGTAAGGCTCTTGCAACAACGTTGCTAAGAAAATGTGACATCTAATGCAATCAGAAATAAGGAGCGACTTTGAAGATGTTAAATTGTGAATGGATTGTTGATATCTTGTTGAACACTGTTATCATGGTGAGGCAATCAATGTATGGCATAAAAGAGAACAGTAGAGTTATATGTTTGCTGTTGTGGGCTGATCACAATGATGTGGCTATCGTGAGTCACAGTCATAGCACCACCAGCTGGCAGCAGGAAGTGTGTAACAACAGATTTATATGCTTGGAACAGACTTTAAAAAAAGTCCTAAATTATTTTCAGAGTTAAATGCATGTGACAACCATGTATCATTTTCTGAGAAGCACCGGGCTTGGGCCCGTCATTGCTGCTTGCAGCTACATATATTTATATACATATTATATACACTATGGTATCTCTAATCTATGGCATCAAGTTATGGCTTTAAACTTTTTTTTTATATATTTTTTTTTCAATAATTTTTTTCAAAATTATATCCAGGTGTATTTGACGTTTAAATGGCATGAAATTTGGACGAAATTTTGAAAATTTGCACACACAAACTGGTTTGCCATTAGGCATAGGCAAAAGCTTAGACGTGCCCTCCCTCTATAGCGCACCTTTTTAACTAAAGTGATAGGTTTAGTTTTACCCATAGTAACCAAATTTGGGACATGCATTGTTCACAAACAACTTTCAAAATTACATTCATTAGCTCTACCCAACAGGAAGTCAGCTATTTGGAATTTTATGTGGATTTTGAAAATAAATCTTTTAAGTAACGTCTCCTAGAGGATTCATGGGATTGTCATCTGGCAAATATTATGTCAAGACATTAAAGATGCTAAACTGCGAATGGATGATTGATATCTGCTGTCACTACTTGTGATGCCTCACGTGTCACCTTTCGGCAAAACCTTCGCTGTCTGTCTCCTCCCCGTCTGTCCTCTTTAGTTTCCTCCTCACTACCCTAACCCCCCCAACTCTCAGGACTGGACATTAACACTGCTACTGACACTCTCTGCTCCACACAAACATCCTGTCTGGACAACGTATGCCCTTTGACATCTAGACCAGCACGTGCCACCCCTCTGCTCCATGGCTGTCGGATGTCCTCCGTGAACATTGCTCCAGTCTCAGGGCTGCTGAGAGGAAGTGGCGCAAGTCAAATAACCTTTCTGATCCTAACAGGTACCGGTCACTCCTCGCTTCCTTCTCAGGAAACGTCTCCACTGCGAAAACAACCTACTACCATAACAAAATTAACAACTGCACTCTCGCTCTCTATTCAAAACTTTCTCCTCACTACTCTGTCCTCCTCCACCACCTCTGTCATCTGCTCTCACAGCCGATGACTTTGCTACATTCTTCATACAAAAAACATCAACCATCAGCAGCCAATTCTCCACACCTCAACCTGATGACCGCACCCCACACACAACTTATTCTCTATCTTCCATCTCTACGCTCTCAGAGATGGAGGTCTCCAAACTCTTGCCACCCTACTACTTGTCCACTCGACCGTATCCCCACTCACCTTCTCCAGACCATTTCCTCTTCTGTGACACCGATGCTCACTCACATCATCAACACCTTCACACTGGAACTTTTCTGACAGCATTCAAGCAGGCTTGGGTAACCCCACTGCTTAAAAAACATCTCTTAATCCTGCACTTCTTGACAAATACAGACCAGTATCCCTTCTCTCATTCATCTCCAAAACACTTGAGCGAGTTGTGTTCAAGCAACACTCTACATTCCTCACACAGAACAACCTACTGGACATCAACCAATCCGGATTCAAAACTGGCCACTAAACTGAGACGGCCCTGCTCTCTGTTACTAAAGCCCTCCGATTGGCTAGAACTGCCTCCAAATCCTCAGTCCTCATCTTGCTGGATTTGTCTGCTGCCTTTGACACCGTCAACCATGAGATCCTCCTGTCAAGCCTCAGGAAAATGGGTATCTCAGGAGCTGCACTTTAGTGGTTTACCTCATACCTCTCAGGTAGATCCTTCAGGGTGTCCTGTAGGGGTGAGATTTCGAAGTCACATCATCTCACCACTGGAGTTCCTGAGGGCTCTGTTCTTGGACCACATTTTTTCTCTATCTACATGTCATCACTAGGGTCTGTCATCAAGAAACACAAATTCTCTTACCACTGCTACGCTGACGACACGCAACTCTACTTCTCATTTCAACCAGACGATATTACAGTGGTTGCTCGCATCACAACCTGTCTAACCGACATTTCAAACTGGATGAAGGATCATCACCTTCAGCTCAACCCTGCCAAAACAGAACTACTGGTAATACCAGCTAACCCAACGCTTCAGGACAACTTTTCCATTCAGCTTGCGTTCTGCTAGTGAGCAGTGCCTAGTGATGCCACACCACAGAGGCAAAAAATCACTGTCGTGAACCTTCTACTGGACTGTTCGCTCCTGGTGGAATGACCTTCCAGTCTCAGTCAGAAAAGCGGATTCACTATCCATCTTCAAAAAAAACCTAAAAACACATCTTTTCCGACAACACCTGTCCAGTTAATAGCACCTATCCTACCACTAACACTTCTTTCTCTCTTTCTCTCTTTCTTTCCGTATTTCCATATTATAAAAAAAG
>JAZGTK010003061.1:14425-28765 GCA_036877625.1 Ambastaia sidthimunki | reverse complement strand
ATTCACCGAGATTTCAGCCAATAATTCAGCCATCACGACCCTCATCCCACATTAAGCGCCTCAATTAAAGCTTTAGTTTAATTGCGTTGGTGCTTAATTAATCCTCTTCTGTACATCCACTGAGAATTCCTGAAGACACACGACTGCTTTAATCAAACGCTGTTGCACAAGCTTCACTGCTGGGATGACGTGATGCGCGTTTATTCAACAGAGCTGAAATCTAAACACATTTATCACGGCAAGTGTTTCGTCTATGAGGACACAGCGAAACAGCCAACATCACTAAACTAATTTAGGGCCGATGCGGTTGGTGATGTGGGCATTTAATATCACCGTGCAGGTGTCTGCAGTTTGACAAGAGTGTATATGTGCTCTCTTTTCCCCCCATGGGGCATTCACGATCCAGTTACAAACACACACCACCGATAATGCCAGGAAAAGGTCTGTTGACACAAACGATTTCGATCTGCACAACAGCTGCACAACAGACACACAACAGCTCATTTCCATAAACACACACACAGTCTCACATTCACAGTTTGTCTTCCACTCACAGACACACGTATTCATTCATTAAGACACACACACGTATTCATTCACTTATTCAATAGACATATTGTTAAGACACTGTTTTGTAGCACTTTTACAGTAAAAGATGAACTATTCATATCTGAATGTTTATACCCTAAAAGTAGGTAAACTTTATCAGCCAATCAAATCAGCCACATAAGCTATCAAATCACATTTTTGATGAGAAAACAATGACTGAGTGCGCTTTAAATAAGTCACAAATATTATATATTATTTAATGCATGCGGTCAGGTGTTCTGGAGGAGGCGTGGCTTTGGAGAGCGCTCTGAAGGGTGGGCGGGGTCTAATGCTTTCCAATGAATGCACCTGTTATATTGCCATTGAAATGAGAAGGAAGATTTGGCAATGAGCTGCTGCAGTGTTTGTTTATCTGGACCTGTGACAGAGAACTCATCAGAACTATTTTAACTGCTCAGAGACAACTCATCACTTCTGCTTATTTGAACAGAAAATCAGTGTTGTGCTCTACCAAATAAACCAGTTCCTTCCAGACTGAGAAACAGGTCTCTGGGAAAACTGAGCGATCTTTCATGTCTATTCCAGAGTTAAATACAGAATGTCTGGAAGATGTTGATCAACGGAAAAGGATTGGATGGGAACGGAAAAACACAAATCAGATCTCTTTAATATCTTGATTGCTTCTCCGAGACAGCAGTGAGATTAAACGGAGACTTCTTGAACACTCTTCTCCTGCTGTTTCTTCTGTGCAAAACACCCCAGTGATCTTCTGTTTCTCCACTGGTTAGAAAAACATCAAACCGTGCTAAGATGAACTCATGAATCATTCTGATCAAATTCTTCTAAGACCTACTTATCATAAATCATACATTATAAATCCAGCTGAGACAGTATTAAACTGTTAGGCCAGACCAATACGCAGCAAGAAAAACAAAGAGCGAACTCTTCACACAGAGGGACAAAATTCCAGAAAAGGTCAAAGGTCGCTGTCTTCTATTGGTCAAGACTTTGGTGCTGCCTCATAGTCACAGATGACTTCTGGTGTTGAGCGTGCAGTACACAGACAGAGATTAATAAAACGCTTGCATTTATCAGAGGATAATCCTCCGGCCGTGAGCCCAGCCCCTCGGCTGTGTTATCATCTAAAAAAGTTCTTTTAATTTCAGTCGATTCAGTTATATTTAGGTTCCTGTAATATCAGACCACTTGTTATTAACAAACCTGACAGATGAGATATCATGAGATTTGAAGAGAATGTTTTTATTTTCGTTAAAAAATGAGACATTCTGGAATAAACTAAGAATGGAAAGCTTTATAATTTACCTGTTTGAAAGAATATTTTACATTTAGGCAACATAAATAACTCTTGGTAATAAAATGCAGCTAGTTTTGTCTATGTATTATTGATTAAACATTTGATTTTAGGATCATTAAACTGCAGGTGGTTTATTCTCAAAATTCTCTTTTTTGAAAAAAAAGTTTTCTTCTTCATATGCACGGCACATATTTCAAGATCACCAAGTTAGCAAGAGAAGTTTTGACTCCTGTTTTATCTCTTGAAGCTGACAGCCTGATGTCTTTTGCTCCAGGCCTGTTTGAGCTGATTAACCTGAGGAAGGCATATTCCAGCGAGACTGACAAACACACCTGTTCAGAACTTTCTTTCTTCACTATATAAACCATTTAGAAAACACACGACAACCCAAGCTCTGATCTGAATAAATATGTGAATGTAATGTGTGTGTATGCGTGATTGGCTGTTTGGCTTGAGGCTTGAGATGTGGGAGCGCGTGTGCGAGACGAGATTACGGAAGAAAGACCGGCTGCAATGCACGAGGGTCAGAATGACTCTGATTTATAATTTGTCATCGTGCCCGTCTTTAAAAAACAATTAACCTCTGATGTCTGGGGCTGTTTGCCAGGAATTTGCTAATTACAAAGAGGGCAAAGCATAAAATGAAAAAGGGGCGGGGTTACATAATCCTTTCTCTGTGCTGTTTAAACTGCTCTTTCATTGGTTAACTGTGGCATATTATTATTTTTAATATGTCACTAAAGACCAACAACACCAGGTTTAAATAAATGCAGCAGAGACCAGAAAACATTTAGGCTAAAAACAGGCTAACAATTTACCTTAAGGTAATTGTTTAGAGTAAAGGACTCAAAAACAAGTTCTTCTTATCCACCATATATGAGACTTTTTATCCTGTAATCTTTTATATCAGTCATGCTACTGTAGCTGAGGAATAAACCCTCGCAGCTTTTTGCTTGCAGACATATTATAAATGTTTATAAATCCATTCAGGTGAAGAATGCTTGTTAAAACTCTCTCCCCATCTCTCCTTATGAAATGTTTCGAGAGCAACAACAGACAGAATTACTGAAGTAATCTGGAGCTCATTTCAAACAAGTCTGCCATCTAGTGCTGCCTCAAGGAAAGCATCTATGCTAACAAAAAATGATACACTTTTGCTCTTAAAATCATATCTGGATTTTATGACTGTTTCAGACAGGAAGTATAACAGTAAAATATAATTCCAATGAAAATCACTAAAAGTGACGAGAGGTTGCGTGATTTTTGTGCCTCGCCAAATGAAACTGCACAAATGTTGCTTGTTTTCAAACATGTTTCCTAACCTAACATTACGCCATTGGTTGAGAAAACCTTGCTGTGTCGTGATTGGTGCAGAATAACGTTTTGATCGTACCCCATAGTCACAGTGTTTATGGTTTTTTGGGAAATCAACCTAAAAATTGCCTGCAGACATTTTTTACAAATTTTTAACTTTCAAAACCTACAGTTGTTTAAACATTGTATTAGTTATTCAAACCTTTTTTTTAATTCTGAAAACGTTTTTAAATGTATATATGATATACAGTTAGAAAAATGAATATTAGAGGACGTTAGCCAACATTCTGAGAACATTCTCTATTAGCTAATAAGGAGCTTCGTGTGTGCAGTAATATGATCTCCTGGCCAGACACCCTGTGCCGGCTTCCCACCGTCTGGTAACCTTGTGCTCTGCTCACCCGCTGGCTGCACACAAGCACGGGACCACCAGCTCTGCTCTCGTCAGTGCCAGCATATGGCGCGGAGTCTGAGGCCCCCCGAGGGTCTCCTGTGCCCATCCATTTCTCTGCATGGCTCCTGTATGCGGTTGAGAATGTCAGGGATCAGCACGCTGCCGGACATGAGCTGACAGTGAGCTGAAAGAGCAAAGCCTGCAGCAGATCTGAGATCAGTTTGTCTTCTAGGTGATCCGGCAGCTGTTTCTATGTGAGGTCACAGGAAGTACAGTCTGACAGGAAACAGTTTTGAAGTTAGATGAAATGGCTGAGCTCCTGTATGATCCCCAGTTAACAGGGAACATCTCAGAACGTTGGCTAATGTATCTACAAGTTCTCTCGAAGTTATCAAAGAAATTCTTGCAGTAACGCTAGTTACTAGCTATTATTTTTCATTTGAGGTTTAGAAAGAGCCATCACATGTCAAAGAGTCAAACAGAGCTCTGTTCATAAGTGCTGTTCATTTATAAAGAAAATACAAACCAGGAAACTGAAGCAAGTGTCAAGACCATTTATTAGAGAAACAGAAAGACCTTTTATTCTGAATTTAAAAATAAGATAACAACAAAAATGTTTTATTAGGAACAATTCAAATAAAAGTATGTTTTTAATTCTGAAGATGCAAGTGTATGTCTGTCTGTCCATTTATCTACGTCTATATGGTATGTACTTAAATAACCCAATAAATGTGTATTTTATATACACACGTGTGAGTCAGACAAGCAGAAGTTCAGGACCTCGGAGAGCTCCCTGAGGCAGGTGAGACCACTGCCCCCCCAACACGCACACACACCTCCTGAGTGGAGGTGATTATGGCCCACAGCAGCCCTGGGCAACCGGGACACACTCTGGATATTTCCATCAACTTTCCACTCCAAAGCAACAAGGCAGGAAAAAACCAGCCCACATTTTCCCCTGCCACTACACACACACACACACACGTTGCCTTCAAGATAACTTCTCTCCCTGTCAGTGACCTGTCTCCTTATCTCTCACACACAGTTACACTGCCAGAAAACTAACTAAATATTTTATTGTAAGAGTAGTCAAGGTAATTTTTTAAAAAGCTGATCTGAAAAAAAATATACACCAAAATTAAACCACTAGTTTTCATATAAACCGTGTGTCAGATGGAATCAGGGCATTCGAGAATTCCGTTTCACATTTTGAGCTTTAAGCTTTCCCTGATCCCCGGAAAAAGAGATTTTATCCAGGAATCTCCCAACTGTTACCACACAGCAATCTGCACGGCAGGATAGCTATAAAAGTACATTATCAGCACATCCAAACACAAGCCAATTCATTTGTGGATGTCCTGGCAGCAACTGATAGCACTACTATACTGCTGTGACTGTAAAAACCTCACTACCACGATGCTATAGGGTGTTCTAAGGGGTTGCTAGGGTGTCTGGGCGGTAACTAGGGCGTTGCTAGGTGATTGCTAAGGTGTTGCATTTGTACAAACCCCTAACCCTAAATATAAGCAACACCAGTACTGATGCTATAGAATGTGATAAGAGGTTGCTAGGGTGTCTGAATGGTAACTAGGTGAGGGTTTTGCTAGGTAAGAATGTAATAATGTTCAATGGTGATTTTTCTAAATATGGAAATGATTCAATAACGTTGCTCCCGGGGCATTTAAACACTTAAACACTAACCATCAACAGGACAGCTTGAGATTTAGAGATCTGACAAGCAAATCGGACAATATTTGCCAAGAGCAACACTACAGCATACAGATGACTGCTGAAAATAAGCATCTGCTTGAGATAAACATGATAAATATCTCTGCAAACAAATAATTGCAGCTATCTTTAGCTCTGGATCTGCAGATGCATGAGAGGAAATGAAATATTACTTTCTTCATTTGATTAATTTGTCATTTGAAAGATATGGGCAGGATCTTGTTTAATCTTCTCGCAAACACTAAATCTGATGTCTTAACTAAAGACAGGTTTCTAAACAGGCTTTGTCTGATGACATTAACACAATGTTTTACTACTTTTGTATCTGATAGAGGAAGAAGCAAACCAACAAACAAACTCCAAATATCTCTGACGGGCAAATAAAGAAGGTGTTGACCTTTGTAAGGAAGCAAGATTATACCTAATAATACATTCCACACAGCGGCGTTTTAGAAAAGCAATAGAGGGACGCGGTTAAAGCTCAGACGAGTCATTAGAAGATCATAATTAAGCATTGTATCAGAAAATTGTGAAGTGATGATGATGACGTGAGGCTAAAGAAAGAAATGTCAACGCTGTCACAAACAGTTGATTAAAAATCACTCTCAGCGCTTGTTTACGCTCATTTTGCGAGTAAGAGCCCAGATTACAAAACTCTTTACAGCAATCAAAATGTTATTTTAAAAAATGACAAACGGGTCATAAACGATGACCCAGACAAAAGAGAAAACACTTTCCAGACAAAAGAAAAACGCTTGCCAAGACAGCTGGGTAAACAACAGTAGATGCAGGCTTTGGGAAATTAAGAGTTACCAAAAGAAAATTATGAGCTCAGAATTATAACTTAATATTAATAAAAACAGATTCTGAGAACAGGTTGCTCCATAATGCCAAAAAATGCTGGAATCAGTTATATCCCCTGGTATTTACAAAACGATTTATTTAACGTCATCACATAAACATTTGCGTAAAATCACCCAACAAGTCAATGTTTTGTAACTCGTTCTCCCAATATACAGTGTCTGTGCCTTTCATATCACATTTTAGGAAAAAACACACCAAAATATGACTCAGTAATATGTTAAAAAGCTTTACTCTGGCTTTTCTTGGAATCGGTTTGACAAACTGGGGTAAAACCCTGTTTTGTAAAGGGTCATGTGACCGTGCCGTGGGTGGAGTGATTTTTTTAGAGACAGTTCCAGCTAAATCGGGGTTTTTACATCACTCAGGGACTGAGTGATGCTGAGAAATGATACAATGCACAAACTGTGATTAATTTTACAACTATTGTGATTGCAACATGAATAAATTTCATGTCTTATAATGCTGCTGTGCGTATCAAAGAAACACAACTGCAGAAAATCACGTTGCACGCAGCTCTCATGTCGAATGTGTTAACTGGACGTGCAACAACTAAAAACTGGCGAGCAATGCTTTTTGTCTAAACACTCATGTATTGTTCATGTTCTGCTGTCAAAGTAAATAGTCAGTCCTTAAAAGTGTCCATGTTTGTTCTCTTAGGTCCTAACTTAGCTCACTTTTGAATTGATTCAAAGAGGCCCAAGTGAACAATAAACATTCCCAATGTACTCAGTTGTACCAAAATCCCTTTAAAGAAATATTTTACCATCAATAAAACGACAATTTTCCTTTAAGACAGCGTGGGCATGCGTGTGTAACATGAAGTGGCTATAAATACACGTTAACATTAACCATGTATAAATTTAGCCTATATCTTAAACGAGAAACGAGTTCTTGGAACGAATGGGTTCTGTCCCAGTTATTGAGTCATTACTCACAGCACACACTCGCACTGATAATGTGTGTGGAAACTGTCAGGGCTGGAAGTCACAACAGCTCTAATCTCAGAGCAGGATTCTGAAAAAGGGACGCGTGGTGAGTAATGTGGACTGAGCTATTTTCAGAGCTGTGTGCAGTCAAACTCTCCCGCTCAGCTCTGCTCTGACTCATCACACATTCCACCAGGACATGAATATTTGAAGAGCTTTATAGCTCACAAAAAACGTCCTCGGATCGTCCCTCTATATCCCCCTCACGTCTTCTTAACGCTGATGGAAACGTCCGAGCAACAGTTTATATTTCCCGTGTGCCTCCTGAAAATATGAACGTGTTTAGAGGCCATTTCCTGCACTGTAATATAATATTTGATTTCCCTGGTCTGCCTGTTAATGTTGGTCAATGCTTCCTACAATAATTAGCCATTGATGTGTAAAAGTGGTTGTGACATCATAACCATGGCGATTTCTAAATGACGTAACCATGACGATTTCTGAATTACCTGTTTTTTTATCTTAATCACAAATGGCCTGACAAGGAAACTTTGTTTTATGTTAAATTTTGTAATACATCAAGGAGTTTTATTTTAAAATAGCATGGAAAATCCAATATTCCATGATATTTCACTCAGGAACATTGTGCTGTTGCGCATGTAAACATATATAAATGTTCTGTGCTGATATTCCAACTAAAGCACTTTTATATTAATTGTGGTGCTAATCCATGTAGCAGCTGTATCTTAATAGACACTCTCCAGCCTTTGATTACAATAAATCAGAGCCCAGAGCGTTTTGGCTGTCGGTTCAACAGGGTTTGATTTGTGGTCTTGAGCAGAGAGACACTTCATTGGTCCTGCCACCAAAAGTTCAATGGCAGACAGCTGGGGGATGTAATATAATGTCATAGGAATGCAATATAGAAAATATTCACAAATTAAAATAATTAAATTAGCTATAGTCATACTATATTATATATAGTGTATAGGGTTATATAATATTAATACTGTTTCTATAGTATGCAAATTTTCCATATGTATGGATGACATACAACAGAGAGCTACATGGAGGACAGCATCCCATAATGCAATGATACAAACAAGTTCCTATGAATATAACAGTATATTTAGTATAGAACCGTGCCATAGTATAATACTGAAGCACTATTCAGGCTACCGTTTTAGGTTGAGGGAACGTTTCTCTAATGTTTCCACTGAATAACAAAATTGTTAAAAAATTTGTTTTAAAAGTTTTAGGAATGTTCAAAACGTCCAGTTTTTAAAAACTTTTTTTAATTCTGTAATGTTTTAAAACGTTCCACTAACGTTGCTGCAAGATAACTTTGAGAGAACTTTGAGAGAACATTAGCCAATGTTCTGAGAACGTTCCCTGTTAGCTGGGAAACGGCAACAGAAGGTATGAGTGTTATATAACGGGTCGGATCAGGCAGCGGGGAGAGAATGAGAACATGATGACATAAGCATGGGTGGCAAGTGGGATGCATTAAAGCCCCCCGGCGCACACACGGCTCACAGGTACGACGATGAGGTCACGCACATGTCACACACAGCTCCGCATGGGTGAGCCACATTAATGCTAACAGATCTTCGTTCAAGTATTTAACCTTGACAGTCTGCAAACGCAAGAGCCACTGCATCACGTTAAAGAGTGACAGAGGAATGTTAATGACTCACTTCAGGATAACATTAGGATAACATTAGCCCGTTTGTTTCTGTGTTCCTGCACTGTATAAACGTCATTAAATGGAACAGACGTCTGATACTTTTAGAGTGTCACATTACTGGGTTACAGTTTCAATGGTTTTGTGAACTTTAGCCAACCTTGGTTAGAACACACACGCACACGCACACACACACACACACACAGAAAAGGAATTCATGCAGAACAAAAGGCTATACTTGTAACTCCACTTAAAACTGATATGCCCATATAAAGCAGAACTCATGACCAGTGAGCTTCATTACATAACCCCAGTGAACCCAGAACTCTTCTGAACTTAAGACCCCTCTGTCTTATGTCAGGGGTCCTTAGTGACATCATAAGGAAAACTGTACAACTGAGGTTTGCTTTTTACCCCTTATCTTAATGATCCTAAAACTGTGCCAGGTGTCATTTTTAACACTGAATATTTTTAAAAAATGTTTATTTATTTAATAGGAACATGGAAGTGTTTTTCCTACAACCAATCTCTTCTTTTCTTTGACTTTTGTTTACTGGATATGACGGTCCACATCAGCATGTACGGCTGCAGTGAGTATGAGTTACATACATAACGTCTGAAGTATAAATTTCAGTCTGTGTCTCTGCAGGATGTGTGATCACTCCCCCGGCACTGACAACATTTCTGTGTGTTTGCCATACTAACAGCTCAAGAGGCCACTTATGTGTGAGACGTTTTGTGAATCATGTTTACGCGTGTGACATTTCCAAACTTCGGATCAATTGTATTGATGCAAACTGAGCTCAAGAGGAAAAACTTCAGCGATGGACAGTCATGACGTATCGCTGAATGACGCGGCTAATTCTGTCTGTAAACGTCACAAAATGAAACGAAAAAACACAACAGTGCTCAGTTTAGTATTTATTAAAAAATAACCATAACATAAGATAGACGTGAACCTTGTTTTTACATTTAAAAAATGTTTTGAAAGCTTGAATTTCAAAGGTAAAACTTTAGAGGTTACAAACGGACTACACACAAAGTTGTTGGTTAGTTAGTTCATTGGTTATTTTGTTATTAGTTGATTAGTTAGTTGGTTCGCTGGTTAGTTAGTTGGTTAGTCGGTGGGTTCGTTAATTGGTTAATTGTTTATTATGCAAATTATGGTCTCTAGCAATCAAATAAGTGTAAGTCTGCTTAATTAGAAAACACACAGTAACACAAACAGAACAGTCTGAGCTCACAAACGAGTCACATTAGCTTTTGGTCTCAGAAGGGATTCTTTGTCAAGTCAACCTAATTAAAACAGAGGACAGTTGGTTTTAGTCCTGTAATAAGAGTCAAACCGTATAACTCACATTGCATCAGCTCTCTGCGTGGGCTCCAGACTGTCTGATTTGGTAAAATCTGTTAGACTGCTTTGCTATTCTTAGGGAGCTAATAACACCATATGTCTTTAAATAGACCCAATGCATCACCTGGACTTTTCATGGGGTTAATATAATCACAGCTTACTAAATTGATTCAGTGGGGCAGATGCACAAGCAGCGAGTCCTCGAGAGGTGTCAAACGCAATCAAACATTGTGACAGCTCTGCGAATCACAGCTGAAGGCAACCACACACTGATCATGCCCCTTTGAAATAACCTAACCCCCCCGGATCATCATTCAGAAAAGAGGGGGCACTCGCCAGAGACCTGAGTCCCGGCTGGAGTGGAGCGAGAGACAGAATAGCAACAGTCTGTTCTGTATAGCTGTCATCTGTCATTAAGCTTCAAGAATCCGTAGCGTTCCATTGCTGTCCGGATGTTTGCCAAATCCAATCACAGATTCGGAATACTGCACTGAAGAGGCTACAGGGCAACTTTAAAGGGGAGCGGAATATTTAAAATGCAACTATCCAAAAAACACAACTGATATGAAAACAGTACTTTCCACTAAAATCCAGACTGGTTCCATCAAGATTAAAAGCTTATCTATGAAAAATGACTTTAATATTTGTGTCTACATACCCAGCTAACAGGGAACGTTGTCAGAATGTTGGTTAACATTCTCTAAAGGTACTAAATGTTATCAAAAAATGTTCGTGCAGTAACGTTAGCAGAACATTTTTTTAGCAATATATATCATACATATCAAAAACGTTACCCTTAAGCTATTAGTAAAACACTTTAAAAATGTTACACAATTTAAAAAATGTTTGAGTAGCGATCTTGTAACCAAGCAATAATGTTTATACAACATCTAAAAACTTTTTCTGGAAGTACAGTTTAGATTAGCATTTGGTTACCAGCAGGTTACCAGCAGGTCTTTGTGGCTTCTTTTACCATAACTTGCACACAAACGGTTTAATGGGTCTCCTTCCTCTGACTAGTAAGGTCTCGATACTAGATATTTGTCTAGTAAAGCCAGTTCAGTCATAACTGCAAGCAGGCCAGTCTAGGAGATTGGATCACGCTCTGTTAATTGGTTAATATTTCATGGCGTTTGTGGGGGAAACATTCAGTGCAGTAATATCAGCCCAATTAGCTGCCTAATTAAGCATATGTTTTCTCATTGACTGTATAATGGTAGTTGTGCTCCAATAGAACCACAGCTATTGTATTTTTCAATCAACGTTACTGCGTACAGTTAATATTTTTAAAAATTGTTTCAAAGAGAGGATAAAAGAGGATAATCTACAACAGTTTAGAACACACAGAATAATCTGCTCTAATCTCTTAGTTAAAACATTACTTAGACTACACGTTACTGTACTTAAACAACTTCTGGACTGAATTAGAAAACAACGGTAACCGAGGTGATGAACAATAGTTAACCTGGTAAACAAAAAATTAAGATAGGCTGAAGGCTATACTATTCAGGCTACAACACAGCTAACAATTTTAGGTTGTCAGAACATTTCTGTAACGTTTCTATCAAGTAACAAAAAAGAATGTTCAAAATGTCCAGTTTTTAGACGTTATTGCTTGGTTAAGAATGTTATTCAAACATTTTTAATTCAGTAACTCTTTAAAATATAACAGTTAAACACTAACAGCTTTAAAAATAGCGTTTACTAATGTTAATGAATGTTAGCCATTGTTCTGTTAGCTGAATGTAACCTAACTTTTAGCGAAAGCAAACACAACCTTGCCCCGAACCAAACTAACAGTGTGCTACAACAGTCTCTCATTACGGATCACTGACTTCACCTTACAAACAATAACTTTCAACACTGTTACTTGTTATGTAAAGAAATTAACCCAGAGTCATGCAAAGTCAGGTTCAAGTTAATGTGAAGCGAGGGGATACTTTTCCAAAAATACCACGTGTGTGAAACCAGGTGGGTTTACTTAACCATATATTGGGGAACTTAACCCAAAAGTCTGCAAAACCTGTCAAATCTTTCACTGTTTGAACAGTAACAGTAATGCAAAAAAAAGTTTCTTTTAGGTTTAGGGTTAAAGTGGGGGTTTGGGTTAGTTATAAACAATAATTGGGTTACATTGTTTATAACTAGCAGTGTATACAAATAATATAAGTCTATGAAAGTCCCCATTCAGATAGATAAGTAAAAGTGTGTGTGTGTGTGTGTGTGTGTGTGTGTGTGTGTGTGTGTGTGTGTGGGTGTGTGTGTGTGTGTCTGTGTCTGTGTCTGTGTCTGTGTGTGTGTGTGTGTGTGTGTGTGTGTGTGTGTGTGTGTGTGCAGGTCACAAGGGCAGACAGACCTGGCAGAACTAAACAAATCACATGATCTGTGTTCTTAAACTATTTGAAGAAGGTCAGGGCTAAATATTCCACTTGAGGTCAAATATTCAGTAACTTCAGTAATTCAGTCTGTTCTTCCAGATGATGTAATGTTCAGGAGACTGAACAAAACGCTTGACTGATAAATCTTAAAGGACTTATTATCCCCAAAATGAAAAATCTGTCATCATTTTCTCCACATGCTATTACAAACCTGTGCGGTCATGTTCCAAAAATGACACAATATGTTAAAATTAAAACAATGTTACATTGTTTCAAGTCTGATTGAGTCACATGACTGAACTGTATGTTATTCGCTGAAAATCCGGCAGCTCACAAACCTTTTTACAAACATTTAAATACGGGACATCAAAGGGCATCAAAGAGTTTACACAATAATTATTTAATCTTTATTCATGTGTCTTTGTTTCCAGAAATTCTTGTGACAAAATAAGTTGTTAAACTAAAACTCAGAGGATAAATACAAAATGAGGTCGAAGCTGCAGTCTGTAACTTTCGCCTCTCTACCGCCATCTCTGTTTGAAACATGAAATTGCAGGTTGCTTGCAGAGTTATTTTCAAGTTTAAATTCTAAACAAATTTAATCTTGCTGCAAGAATAAGCTACAAACGCGACACCATCTGCAAGATGTTCTTCTTTCTGTTTACAGACGGAAGGGTAAGATAAGAAGACTGACCAAACCAAAACTAACCAAAACAAGTTACGGATTGCAGCTTTGAACATACATGCCTTAAGTCTTCATAACCAAAACCAGCAAACCAGCAAAACTATTAACAGACTTTAAATCCCTTCTTGCTAGGTGTTAATTCACTCTAAAGAGAAGTTGGAAATGGTAAGAAAGCAATGTTGACAAAAGCCCACGAGCTGAATTTCACACCTGATGTGGTCAACATGAGTAATTGTGTTGGACAGGCCTAAATTTCATCATGAAATGCGGGTTTAGGGAATTCTTTTCCACTGGAGCATACCTGTCAATCATCAAACATGTCCCCATGACGTATTTACAATGTTACCATTTATTTAAACAGTCTTAACATGTTTTCCCAGAATTGTCCAGACTTGCTTAGAATTCACACAGGAGTCTCAAATTAATTTGGATCTTTGCTTAAACTTGGCATTCACACAGAAATTATGTCTATAATGAATGACATCATTTGAATGACCATCATCAACGCTAGTTTTTTTATGTTAGTTTGCAGCCTTAAAAAATGTGCAAAGACTAAGTTAGTTGGTAAAACAAACTAGTCCAAACATTGGAAGACATGGCAGGGAAGTGGAATGTGTTTAGAAACGTGTTTGGTGCCACAATACTTCACCTTTCACAGGAGCGATTTTAAATCAAGTACAACAACAAATTGATTGTTCTAATGTCAGGTCCGATAATGCGGGTGAGAAGGAGCGAGTAACGGATGGGTCATTGAACCTTACCTTGCCCTCCTGGTCCTCAAATACTGATTGGTCCACGTTGCAGGCAAAGAGGGACATGGGCAGATCATTGAAGTCGGTGATTTGTTGAAAACTGTCTCCTAATGACGACTCTCCTACGGTGGACTGCAGAACGACCAGCTCCTCTCCTCCCAGCAAATAGACTCGCTGGAGAAACGGAGTGCTTCTCATGTTGGCAAATAATTGCTCTCCCTTCATAGCTGTAAAGAAAACACAATAAATCAAACCTGAGGATGTTTTCTAACGTCACCTGTTGCTTTGAGGCTATTCCCGGCGTTTTATACTGCTGCAAGATTGTATATTTCTCTGAAGTCCATTTATAATGTTGTGAGTCAAAACATCTAAGACCACTATAGATCAGTTTTAAATC
>JAZGTK010003061.1:0-14375 GCA_036877625.1 Ambastaia sidthimunki | reverse complement strand
ATTCACCGAGATTTCAGCCAATAATTCAGCCATCACGACCCTCATCCCACATTAAGCGCCTCAATTAAAGCTTTAGTTTAATTGCGTTGGTGCTTAATTAATCCTCTTCTGTACATCCACTGAGAATTCCTGAAGACACACGACTGCTTTAATCAAACGCTGTTGCACAAGCTTCACTGCTGGGATGACGTGATGCGCGTTTATTCAACAGAGCTGAAATCTAAACACATTTATCACGGCAAGTGTTTCGTCTATGAGGACACAGCGAAACAGCCAACATCACTAAACTAATTTAGGGCCGATGCGGTTGGTGATGTGGGCATTTAATATCACCGTGCAGGTGTCTGCAGTTTGACAAGAGTGTATATGTGCTCTCTTTTCCCCCCATGGGGCATTCACGATCCAGTTACAAACACACACCACCGATAATGCCAGGAAAAGGTCTGTTGACACAAACGATTTCGATCTGCACAACAGCTGCACAACAGACACACAACAGCTCATTTCCATAAACACACACACAGTCTCACATTCACAGTTTGTCTTCCACTCACAGACACACGTATTCATTCATTAAGACACACACACGTATTCATTCACTTATTCAATAGACATATTGTTAAGACACTGTTTTGTAGCACTTTTACAGTAAAAGATGAACTATTCATATCTGAATGTTTATACCCTAAAAGTAGGTAAACTTTATCAGCCAATCAAATCAGCCACATAAGCTATCAAATCACATTTTTGATGAGAAAACAATGACTGAGTGCGCTTTAAATAAGTCACAAATATTATATATTATTTAATGCATGCGGTCAGGTGTTCTGGAGGAGGCGTGGCTTTGGAGAGCGCTCTGAAGGGTGGGCGGGGTCTAATGCTTTCCAATGAATGCACCTGTTATATTGCCATTGAAATGAGAAGGAAGATTTGGCAATGAGCTGCTGCAGTGTTTGTTTATCTGGACCTGTGACAGAGAACTCATCAGAACTATTTTAACTGCTCAGAGACAACTCATCACTTCTGCTTATTTGAACAGAAAATCAGTGTTGTGCTCTACCAAATAAACCAGTTCCTTCCAGACTGAGAAACAGGTCTCTGGGAAAACTGAGCGATCTTTCATGTCTATTCCAGAGTTAAATACAGAATGTCTGGAAGATGTTGATCAACGGAAAAGGATTGGATGGGAACGGAAAAACACAAATCAGATCTCTTTAATATCTTGATTGCTTCTCCGAGACAGCAGTGAGATTAAACGGAGACTTCTTGAACACTCTTCTCCTGCTGTTTCTTCTGTGCAAAACACCCCAGTGATCTTCTGTTTCTCCACTGGTTAGAAAAACATCAAACCGTGCTAAGATGAACTCATGAATCATTCTGATCAAATTCTTCTAAGACCTACTTATCATAAATCATACATTATAAATCCAGCTGAGACAGTATTAAACTGTTAGGCCAGACCAATACGCAGCAAGAAAAACAAAGAGCGAACTCTTCACACAGAGGGACAAAATTCCAGAAAAGGTCAAAGGTCGCTGTCTTCTATTGGTCAAGACTTTGGTGCTGCCTCATAGTCACAGATGACTTCTGGTGTTGAGCGTGCAGTACACAGACAGAGATTAATAAAACGCTTGCATTTATCAGAGGATAATCCTCCGGCCGTGAGCCCAGCCCCTCGGCTGTGTTATCATCTAAAAAAGTTCTTTTAATTTCAGTCGATTCAGTTATATTTAGGTTCCTGTAATATCAGACCACTTGTTATTAACAAACCTGACAGATGAGATATCATGAGATTTGAAGAGAATGTTTTTATTTTCGTTAAAAAATGAGACATTCTGGAATAAACTAAGAATGGAAAGCTTTATAATTTACCTGTTTGAAAGAATATTTTACATTTAGGCAACATAAATAACTCTTGGTAATAAAATGCAGCTAGTTTTGTCTATGTATTATTGATTAAACATTTGATTTTAGGATCATTAAACTGCAGGTGGTTTATTCTCAAAATTCTCTTTTTTGAAAAAAAAGTTTTCTTCTTCATATGCACGGCACATATTTCAAGATCACCAAGTTAGCAAGAGAAGTTTTGACTCCTGTTTTATCTCTTGAAGCTGACAGCCTGATGTCTTTTGCTCCAGGCCTGTTTGAGCTGATTAACCTGAGGAAGGCATATTCCAGCGAGACTGACAAACACACCTGTTCAGAACTTTCTTTCTTCACTATATAAACCATTTAGAAAACACACGACAACCCAAGCTCTGATCTGAATAAATATGTGAATGTAATGTGTGTGTATGCGTGATTGGCTGTTTGGCTTGAGGCTTGAGATGTGGGAGCGCGTGTGCGAGACGAGATTACGGAAGAAAGACCGGCTGCAATGCACGAGGGTCAGAATGACTCTGATTTATAATTTGTCATCGTGCCCGTCTTTAAAAAACAATTAACCTCTGATGTCTGGGGCTGTTTGCCAGGAATTTGCTAATTACAAAGAGGGCAAAGCATAAAATGAAAAAGGGGCGGGGTTACATAATCCTTTCTCTGTGCTGTTTAAACTGCTCTTTCATTGGTTAACTGTGGCATATTATTATTTTTAATATGTCACTAAAGACCAACAACACCAGGTTTAAATAAATGCAGCAGAGACCAGAAAACATTTAGGCTAAAAACAGGCTAACAATTTACCTTAAGGTAATTGTTTAGAGTAAAGGACTCAAAAACAAGTTCTTCTTATCCACCATATATGAGACTTTTTATCCTGTAATCTTTTATATCAGTCATGCTACTGTAGCTGAGGAATAAACCCTCGCAGCTTTTTGCTTGCAGACATATTATAAATGTTTATAAATCCATTCAGGTGAAGAATGCTTGTTAAAACTCTCTCCCCATCTCTCCTTATGAAATGTTTCGAGAGCAACAACAGACAGAATTACTGAAGTAATCTGGAGCTCATTTCAAACAAGTCTGCCATCTAGTGCTGCCTCAAGGAAAGCATCTATGCTAACAAAAAATGATACACTTTTGCTCTTAAAATCATATCTGGATTTTATGACTGTTTCAGACAGGAAGTATAACAGTAAAATATAATTCCAATGAAAATCACTAAAAGTGACGAGAGGTTGCGTGATTTTTGTGCCTCGCCAAATGAAACTGCACAAATGTTGCTTGTTTTCAAACATGTTTCCTAACCTAACATTACGCCATTGGTTGAGAAAACCTTGCTGTGTCGTGATTGGTGCAGAATAACGTTTTGATCGTACCCCATAGTCACAGTGTTTATGGTTTTTTGGGAAATCAACCTAAAAATTGCCTGCAGACATTTTTTACAAATTTTTAACTTTCAAAACCTACAGTTGTTTAAACATTGTATTAGTTATTCAAACCTTTTTTTTAATTCTGAAAACGTTTTTAAATGTATATATGATATACAGTTAGAAAAATGAATATTAGAGGACGTTAGCCAACATTCTGAGAACATTCTCTATTAGCTAATAAGGAGCTTCGTGTGTGCAGTAATATGATCTCCTGGCCAGACACCCTGTGCCGGCTTCCCACCGTCTGGTAACCTTGTGCTCTGCTCACCCGCTGGCTGCACACAAGCACGGGACCACCAGCTCTGCTCTCGTCAGTGCCAGCATATGGCGCGGAGTCTGAGGCCCCCCGAGGGTCTCCTGTGCCCATCCATTTCTCTGCATGGCTCCTGTATGCGGTTGAGAATGTCAGGGATCAGCACGCTGCCGGACATGAGCTGACAGTGAGCTGAAAGAGCAAAGCCTGCAGCAGATCTGAGATCAGTTTGTCTTCTAGGTGATCCGGCAGCTGTTTCTATGTGAGGTCACAGGAAGTACAGTCTGACAGGAAACAGTTTTGAAGTTAGATGAAATGGCTGAGCTCCTGTATGATCCCCAGTTAACAGGGAACATCTCAGAACGTTGGCTAATGTATCTACAAGTTCTCTCGAAGTTATCAAAGAAATTCTTGCAGTAACGCTAGTTACTAGCTATTATTTTTCATTTGAGGTTTAGAAAGAGCCATCACATGTCAAAGAGTCAAACAGAGCTCTGTTCATAAGTGCTGTTCATTTATAAAGAAAATACAAACCAGGAAACTGAAGCAAGTGTCAAGACCATTTATTAGAGAAACAGAAAGACCTTTTATTCTGAATTTAAAAATAAGATAACAACAAAAATGTTTTATTAGGAACAATTCAAATAAAAGTATGTTTTTAATTCTGAAGATGCAAGTGTATGTCTGTCTGTCCATTTATCTACGTCTATATGGTATGTACTTAAATAACCCAATAAATGTGTATTTTATATACACACGTGTGAGTCAGACAAGCAGAAGTTCAGGACCTCGGAGAGCTCCCTGAGGCAGGTGAGACCACTGCCCCCCCAACACGCACACACACCTCCTGAGTGGAGGTGATTATGGCCCACAGCAGCCCTGGGCAACCGGGACACACTCTGGATATTTCCATCAACTTTCCACTCCAAAGCAACAAGGCAGGAAAAAACCAGCCCACATTTTCCCCTGCCACTACACACACACACACACACGTTGCCTTCAAGATAACTTCTCTCCCTGTCAGTGACCTGTCTCCTTATCTCTCACACACAGTTACACTGCCAGAAAACTAACTAAATATTTTATTGTAAGAGTAGTCAAGGTAATTTTTTAAAAAGCTGATCTGAAAAAAAATATACACCAAAATTAAACCACTAGTTTTCATATAAACCGTGTGTCAGATGGAATCAGGGCATTCGAGAATTCCGTTTCACATTTTGAGCTTTAAGCTTTCCCTGATCCCCGGAAAAAGAGATTTTATCCAGGAATCTCCCAACTGTTACCACACAGCAATCTGCACGGCAGGATAGCTATAAAAGTACATTATCAGCACATCCAAACACAAGCCAATTCATTTGTGGATGTCCTGGCAGCAACTGATAGCACTACTATACTGCTGTGACTGTAAAAACCTCACTACCACGATGCTATAGGGTGTTCTAAGGGGTTGCTAGGGTGTCTGGGCGGTAACTAGGGCGTTGCTAGGTGATTGCTAAGGTGTTGCATTTGTACAAACCCCTAACCCTAAATATAAGCAACACCAGTACTGATGCTATAGAATGTGATAAGAGGTTGCTAGGGTGTCTGAATGGTAACTAGGTGAGGGTTTTGCTAGGTAAGAATGTAATAATGTTCAATGGTGATTTTTCTAAATATGGAAATGATTCAATAACGTTGCTCCCGGGGCATTTAAACACTTAAACACTAACCATCAACAGGACAGCTTGAGATTTAGAGATCTGACAAGCAAATCGGACAATATTTGCCAAGAGCAACACTACAGCATACAGATGACTGCTGAAAATAAGCATCTGCTTGAGATAAACATGATAAATATCTCTGCAAACAAATAATTGCAGCTATCTTTAGCTCTGGATCTGCAGATGCATGAGAGGAAATGAAATATTACTTTCTTCATTTGATTAATTTGTCATTTGAAAGATATGGGCAGGATCTTGTTTAATCTTCTCGCAAACACTAAATCTGATGTCTTAACTAAAGACAGGTTTCTAAACAGGCTTTGTCTGATGACATTAACACAATGTTTTACTACTTTTGTATCTGATAGAGGAAGAAGCAAACCAACAAACAAACTCCAAATATCTCTGACGGGCAAATAAAGAAGGTGTTGACCTTTGTAAGGAAGCAAGATTATACCTAATAATACATTCCACACAGCGGCGTTTTAGAAAAGCAATAGAGGGACGCGGTTAAAGCTCAGACGAGTCATTAGAAGATCATAATTAAGCATTGTATCAGAAAATTGTGAAGTGATGATGATGACGTGAGGCTAAAGAAAGAAATGTCAACGCTGTCACAAACAGTTGATTAAAAATCACTCTCAGCGCTTGTTTACGCTCATTTTGCGAGTAAGAGCCCAGATTACAAAACTCTTTACAGCAATCAAAATGTTATTTTAAAAAATGACAAACGGGTCATAAACGATGACCCAGACAAAAGAGAAAACACTTTCCAGACAAAAGAAAAACGCTTGCCAAGACAGCTGGGTAAACAACAGTAGATGCAGGCTTTGGGAAATTAAGAGTTACCAAAAGAAAATTATGAGCTCAGAATTATAACTTAATATTAATAAAAACAGATTCTGAGAACAGGTTGCTCCATAATGCCAAAAAATGCTGGAATCAGTTATATCCCCTGGTATTTACAAAACGATTTATTTAACGTCATCACATAAACATTTGCGTAAAATCACCCAACAAGTCAATGTTTTGTAACTCGTTCTCCCAATATACAGTGTCTGTGCCTTTCATATCACATTTTAGGAAAAAACACACCAAAATATGACTCAGTAATATGTTAAAAAGCTTTACTCTGGCTTTTCTTGGAATCGGTTTGACAAACTGGGGTAAAACCCTGTTTTGTAAAGGGTCATGTGACCGTGCCGTGGGTGGAGTGATTTTTTTAGAGACAGTTCCAGCTAAATCGGGGTTTTTACATCACTCAGGGACTGAGTGATGCTGAGAAATGATACAATGCACAAACTGTGATTAATTTTACAACTATTGTGATTGCAACATGAATAAATTTCATGTCTTATAATGCTGCTGTGCGTATCAAAGAAACACAACTGCAGAAAATCACGTTGCACGCAGCTCTCATGTCGAATGTGTTAACTGGACGTGCAACAACTAAAAACTGGCGAGCAATGCTTTTTGTCTAAACACTCATGTATTGTTCATGTTCTGCTGTCAAAGTAAATAGTCAGTCCTTAAAAGTGTCCATGTTTGTTCTCTTAGGTCCTAACTTAGCTCACTTTTGAATTGATTCAAAGAGGCCCAAGTGAACAATAAACATTCCCAATGTACTCAGTTGTACCAAAATCCCTTTAAAGAAATATTTTACCATCAATAAAACGACAATTTTCCTTTAAGACAGCGTGGGCATGCGTGTGTAACATGAAGTGGCTATAAATACACGTTAACATTAACCATGTATAAATTTAGCCTATATCTTAAACGAGAAACGAGTTCTTGGAACGAATGGGTTCTGTCCCAGTTATTGAGTCATTACTCACAGCACACACTCGCACTGATAATGTGTGTGGAAACTGTCAGGGCTGGAAGTCACAACAGCTCTAATCTCAGAGCAGGATTCTGAAAAAGGGACGCGTGGTGAGTAATGTGGACTGAGCTATTTTCAGAGCTGTGTGCAGTCAAACTCTCCCGCTCAGCTCTGCTCTGACTCATCACACATTCCACCAGGACATGAATATTTGAAGAGCTTTATAGCTCACAAAAAACGTCCTCGGATCGTCCCTCTATATCCCCCTCACGTCTTCTTAACGCTGATGGAAACGTCCGAGCAACAGTTTATATTTCCCGTGTGCCTCCTGAAAATATGAACGTGTTTAGAGGCCATTTCCTGCACTGTAATATAATATTTGATTTCCCTGGTCTGCCTGTTAATGTTGGTCAATGCTTCCTACAATAATTAGCCATTGATGTGTAAAAGTGGTTGTGACATCATAACCATGGCGATTTCTAAATGACGTAACCATGACGATTTCTGAATTACCTGTTTTTTTATCTTAATCACAAATGGCCTGACAAGGAAACTTTGTTTTATGTTAAATTTTGTAATACATCAAGGAGTTTTATTTTAAAATAGCATGGAAAATCCAATATTCCATGATATTTCACTCAGGAACATTGTGCTGTTGCGCATGTAAACATATATAAATGTTCTGTGCTGATATTCCAACTAAAGCACTTTTATATTAATTGTGGTGCTAATCCATGTAGCAGCTGTATCTTAATAGACACTCTCCAGCCTTTGATTACAATAAATCAGAGCCCAGAGCGTTTTGGCTGTCGGTTCAACAGGGTTTGATTTGTGGTCTTGAGCAGAGAGACACTTCATTGGTCCTGCCACCAAAAGTTCAATGGCAGACAGCTGGGGGATGTAATATAATGTCATAGGAATGCAATATAGAAAATATTCACAAATTAAAATAATTAAATTAGCTATAGTCATACTATATTATATATAGTGTATAGGGTTATATAATATTAATACTGTTTCTATAGTATGCAAATTTTCCATATGTATGGATGACATACAACAGAGAGCTACATGGAGGACAGCATCCCATAATGCAATGATACAAACAAGTTCCTATGAATATAACAGTATATTTAGTATAGAACCGTGCCATAGTATAATACTGAAGCACTATTCAGGCTACCGTTTTAGGTTGAGGGAACGTTTCTCTAATGTTTCCACTGAATAACAAAATTGTTAAAAAATTTGTTTTAAAAGTTTTAGGAATGTTCAAAACGTCCAGTTTTTAAAAACTTTTTTTAATTCTGTAATGTTTTAAAACGTTCCACTAACGTTGCTGCAAGATAACTTTGAGAGAACTTTGAGAGAACATTAGCCAATGTTCTGAGAACGTTCCCTGTTAGCTGGGAAACGGCAACAGAAGGTATGAGTGTTATATAACGGGTCGGATCAGGCAGCGGGGAGAGAATGAGAACATGATGACATAAGCATGGGTGGCAAGTGGGATGCATTAAAGCCCCCCGGCGCACACACGGCTCACAGGTACGACGATGAGGTCACGCACATGTCACACACAGCTCCGCATGGGTGAGCCACATTAATGCTAACAGATCTTCGTTCAAGTATTTAACCTTGACAGTCTGCAAACGCAAGAGCCACTGCATCACGTTAAAGAGTGACAGAGGAATGTTAATGACTCACTTCAGGATAACATTAGGATAACATTAGCCCGTTTGTTTCTGTGTTCCTGCACTGTATAAACGTCATTAAATGGAACAGACGTCTGATACTTTTAGAGTGTCACATTACTGGGTTACAGTTTCAATGGTTTTGTGAACTTTAGCCAACCTTGGTTAGAACACACACGCACACGCACACACACACACACACACAGAAAAGGAATTCATGCAGAACAAAAGGCTATACTTGTAACTCCACTTAAAACTGATATGCCCATATAAAGCAGAACTCATGACCAGTGAGCTTCATTACATAACCCCAGTGAACCCAGAACTCTTCTGAACTTAAGACCCCTCTGTCTTATGTCAGGGGTCCTTAGTGACATCATAAGGAAAACTGTACAACTGAGGTTTGCTTTTTACCCCTTATCTTAATGATCCTAAAACTGTGCCAGGTGTCATTTTTAACACTGAATATTTTTAAAAAATGTTTATTTATTTAATAGGAACATGGAAGTGTTTTTCCTACAACCAATCTCTTCTTTTCTTTGACTTTTGTTTACTGGATATGACGGTCCACATCAGCATGTACGGCTGCAGTGAGTATGAGTTACATACATAACGTCTGAAGTATAAATTTCAGTCTGTGTCTCTGCAGGATGTGTGATCACTCCCCCGGCACTGACAACATTTCTGTGTGTTTGCCATACTAACAGCTCAAGAGGCCACTTATGTGTGAGACGTTTTGTGAATCATGTTTACGCGTGTGACATTTCCAAACTTCGGATCAATTGTATTGATGCAAACTGAGCTCAAGAGGAAAAACTTCAGCGATGGACAGTCATGACGTATCGCTGAATGACGCGGCTAATTCTGTCTGTAAACGTCACAAAATGAAACGAAAAAACACAACAGTGCTCAGTTTAGTATTTATTAAAAAATAACCATAACATAAGATAGACGTGAACCTTGTTTTTACATTTAAAAAATGTTTTGAAAGCTTGAATTTCAAAGGTAAAACTTTAGAGGTTACAAACGGACTACACACAAAGTTGTTGGTTAGTTAGTTCATTGGTTATTTTGTTATTAGTTGATTAGTTAGTTGGTTCGCTGGTTAGTTAGTTGGTTAGTCGGTGGGTTCGTTAATTGGTTAATTGTTTATTATGCAAATTATGGTCTCTAGCAATCAAATAAGTGTAAGTCTGCTTAATTAGAAAACACACAGTAACACAAACAGAACAGTCTGAGCTCACAAACGAGTCACATTAGCTTTTGGTCTCAGAAGGGATTCTTTGTCAAGTCAACCTAATTAAAACAGAGGACAGTTGGTTTTAGTCCTGTAATAAGAGTCAAACCGTATAACTCACATTGCATCAGCTCTCTGCGTGGGCTCCAGACTGTCTGATTTGGTAAAATCTGTTAGACTGCTTTGCTATTCTTAGGGAGCTAATAACACCATATGTCTTTAAATAGACCCAATGCATCACCTGGACTTTTCATGGGGTTAATATAATCACAGCTTACTAAATTGATTCAGTGGGGCAGATGCACAAGCAGCGAGTCCTCGAGAGGTGTCAAACGCAATCAAACATTGTGACAGCTCTGCGAATCACAGCTGAAGGCAACCACACACTGATCATGCCCCTTTGAAATAACCTAACCCCCCCGGATCATCATTCAGAAAAGAGGGGGCACTCGCCAGAGACCTGAGTCCCGGCTGGAGTGGAGCGAGAGACAGAATAGCAACAGTCTGTTCTGTATAGCTGTCATCTGTCATTAAGCTTCAAGAATCCGTAGCGTTCCATTGCTGTCCGGATGTTTGCCAAATCCAATCACAGATTCGGAATACTGCACTGAAGAGGCTACAGGGCAACTTTAAAGGGGAGCGGAATATTTAAAATGCAACTATCCAAAAAACACAACTGATATGAAAACAGTACTTTCCACTAAAATCCAGACTGGTTCCATCAAGATTAAAAGCTTATCTATGAAAAATGACTTTAATATTTGTGTCTACATACCCAGCTAACAGGGAACGTTGTCAGAATGTTGGTTAACATTCTCTAAAGGTACTAAATGTTATCAAAAAATGTTCGTGCAGTAACGTTAGCAGAACATTTTTTTAGCAATATATATCATACATATCAAAAACGTTACCCTTAAGCTATTAGTAAAACACTTTAAAAATGTTACACAATTTAAAAAATGTTTGAGTAGCGATCTTGTAACCAAGCAATAATGTTTATACAACATCTAAAAACTTTTTCTGGAAGTACAGTTTAGATTAGCATTTGGTTACCAGCAGGTTACCAGCAGGTCTTTGTGGCTTCTTTTACCATAACTTGCACACAAACGGTTTAATGGGTCTCCTTCCTCTGACTAGTAAGGTCTCGATACTAGATATTTGTCTAGTAAAGCCAGTTCAGTCATAACTGCAAGCAGGCCAGTCTAGGAGATTGGATCACGCTCTGTTAATTGGTTAATATTTCATGGCGTTTGTGGGGGAAACATTCAGTGCAGTAATATCAGCCCAATTAGCTGCCTAATTAAGCATATGTTTTCTCATTGACTGTATAATGGTAGTTGTGCTCCAATAGAACCACAGCTATTGTATTTTTCAATCAACGTTACTGCGTACAGTTAATATTTTTAAAAATTGTTTCAAAGAGAGGATAAAAGAGGATAATCTACAACAGTTTAGAACACACAGAATAATCTGCTCTAATCTCTTAGTTAAAACATTACTTAGACTACACGTTACTGTACTTAAACAACTTCTGGACTGAATTAGAAAACAACGGTAACCGAGGTGATGAACAATAGTTAACCTGGTAAACAAAAAATTAAGATAGGCTGAAGGCTATACTATTCAGGCTACAACACAGCTAACAATTTTAGGTTGTCAGAACATTTCTGTAACGTTTCTATCAAGTAACAAAAAAGAATGTTCAAAATGTCCAGTTTTTAGACGTTATTGCTTGGTTAAGAATGTTATTCAAACATTTTTAATTCAGTAACTCTTTAAAATATAACAGTTAAACACTAACAGCTTTAAAAATAGCGTTTACTAATGTTAATGAATGTTAGCCATTGTTCTGTTAGCTGAATGTAACCTAACTTTTAGCGAAAGCAAACACAACCTTGCCCCGAACCAAACTAACAGTGTGCTACAACAGTCTCTCATTACGGATCACTGACTTCACCTTACAAACAATAACTTTCAACACTGTTACTTGTTATGTAAAGAAATTAACCCAGAGTCATGCAAAGTCAGGTTCAAGTTAATGTGAAGCGAGGGGATACTTTTCCAAAAATACCACGTGTGTGAAACCAGGTGGGTTTACTTAACCATATATTGGGGAACTTAACCCAAAAGTCTGCAAAACCTGTCAAATCTTTCACTGTTTGAACAGTAACAGTAATGCAAAAAAAAGTTTCTTTTAGGTTTAGGGTTAAAGTGGGGGTTTGGGTTAGTTATAAACAATAATTGGGTTACATTGTTTATAACTAGCAGTGTATACAAATAATATAAGTCTATGAAAGTCCCCATTCAGATAGATAAGTAAAAGTGTGTGTGTGTGTGTGTGTGTGTGTGTGTGTGTGTGTGTGTGTGTGTGGGTGTGTGTGTGTGTGTCTGTGTCTGTGTCTGTGTCTGTGTGTGTGTGTGTGTGTGTGTGTGTGTGTGTGTGTGTGTGTGCAGGTCACAAGGGCAGACAGACCTGGCAGAACTAAACAAATCACATGATCTGTGTTCTTAAACTATTTGAAGAAGGTCAGGGCTAAATATTCCACTTGAGGTCAAATATTCAGTAACTTCAGTAATTCAGTCTGTTCTTCCAGATGATGTAATGTTCAGGAGACTGAACAAAACGCTTGACTGATAAATCTTAAAGGACTTATTATCCCCAAAATGAAAAATCTGTCATCATTTTCTCCACATGCTATTACAAACCTGTGCGGTCATGTTCCAAAAATGACACAATATGTTAAAATTAAAACAATGTTACATTGTTTCAAGTCTGATTGAGTCACATGACTGAACTGTATGTTATTCGCTGAAAATCCGGCAGCTCACAAACCTTTTTACAAACATTTAAATACGGGACATCAAAGGGCATCAAAGAGTTTACACAATAATTATTTAATCTTTATTCATGTGTCTTTGTTTCCAGAAATTCTTGTGACAAAATAAGTTGTTAAACTAAAACTCAGAGGATAAATACAAAATGAGGTCGAAGCTGCAGTCTGTAACTTTCGCCTCTCTACCGCCATCTCTGTTTGAAACATGAAATTGCAGGTTGCTTGCAGAGTTATTTTCAAGTTTAAATTCTAAACAAATTTAATCTTGCTGCAAGAATAAGCTACAAACGCGACACCATCTGCAAGATGTTCTTCTTTCTGTTTACAGACGGAAGGGTAAGATAAGAAGACTGACCAAACCAAAACTAACCAAAACAAGTTACGGATTGCAGCTTTGAACATACATGCCTTAAGTCTTCATAACCAAAACCAGCAAACCAGCAAAACTATTAACAGACTTTAAATCCCTTCTTGCTAGGTGTTAATTCACTCTAAAGAGAAGTTGGAAATGGTAAGAAAGCAATGTTGACAAAAGCCCACGAGCTGAATTTCACACCTGATGTGGTCAACATGAGTAATTGTGTTGGACAGGCCTAAATTTCATCATGAAATGCGGGTTTAGGGAATTCTTTTCCACTGGAGCATACCTGTCAATCATCAAACATGTCCCCGTGACGTATTTACAATGTTACCATTTATTTAAACAGTCTTAACATGTTTTCCCAGAACTGTCCAGACTTGCTTAGAATTCACACAGGAATCCCAAATTAATTTGGATCTTTGCTTAAACTTGGCATTCACACAGAAATTATGTCTATAATGAATGACATTATTTGAATGACAATCATCAACGCTAGTTTTTTTATGTTAGTTTGCAGCCTTAAAAATGTGCAAAGACTAAGTTAGTTGGTAAAACAAACTAGTCCAAACATTGGAAGACACGGCAGGGAAGTGGAATGTGTTTAGAAACGTGTTTGGTGCCACAATACTTCACCTTTCACAGGAGCGATTTTAAATCAAGTACAACAAACAAATGAATTGTTCTAATGTCAGGTCTGATAATGCGGGTGAGAAAGAACGAGTAACGGATGGGTCATTGAACCTTACCTTGCCCTCCTGGTCCTCGAATACTGATTGGTCCACGTTGCAGGCAAAGAGGGACATGGGCAGATCATTGAAGTCGGTGATTTGTTGAAAACTGTCTCCTAATGACGACTCTCCAACGGTGGACTGCAGAACGACCAGCTCCTCTCCTCCCAGCAAATAGACTCGCTGGAGAAACGGAGTGCTTCTCATGTTGGCAAATAAATTCTCTCCCTTCATAGCTGTAAAGAAAACACAATAAATCAAACCTGAGGATGTTTTCCAACGTCACCTGTTGCTTTGAGGCTATTCCCGGCGTTTTATACTGCTGCAAGATTGTATATTTCACTGAAGTCCATTTATAATGTTGTGAGTCAAAACATCTAAGACCACTATAGATCAGTTTTAAATCTTAAAATACACATAAAATAGGAAAACATTGTGATG
>JAZGTK010003060.1:0-28768 GCA_036877625.1 Ambastaia sidthimunki | reverse complement strand
TTTCAAAATTCGATTCCTGACATTATTTACTCACCCTCATGTTCCAAAACATCATAACATTTGCTATGTTCAGAGGTCATACATGATTTATGTCAGTCATGTTTGGAGAATCAACGTAAGATTATGTTATAGTTGGTTTTAAATTTCAATCTAGTTGTCATACAAATTGTTAGTTTTCCTAAAGGAAATTGAAATATACAATTAAAGACAGGGTTAACCTTTACCCTGTGTTATACACTATTTTCATTATTTGGGTATTTGAGATATTTCTATAACAAAACAAAAGTGTTGAGGTGCAATAACTTTTTCCTTGAAAAAGTTATGAAGAGGCACCACTTCACATCCAGACTCAGAACTAAGTTCTCATAGGAATGAAATCCCAGAACCACTACTGCCAAGAAACAGAATCTGAAACTGTTGGAAACTAGTGTTTGTTGGGGCAGTGTGAATACAAAAACTGCTCATATTTAGAACTTGATGGGCATTTCCCACATATGCTTTGCACAGCAGTACAAAGGAAAGTGGTTGTTGGTCTGGTAGCTCACAGCAGCTTAGGGATTATTGCTGCAAGTTTACAACAGGAAAGAGTTGTGATTTTCAGTTGCATAAGGTTTGAGGCCAAACATAGCTTGTTTAAAGCAGATTATTTAACTTTATGGCCATTATTATTTAGACTAGCCTTAAAAACCAGATCATGCCTGCTGTTTGTGTGAATGATGTATTAGCCGGTCTGACCATGAGGTCTCTGTGGTTCCCACTCACCCAGCAGATGTGCTTAATGGAAAAATAGCATGATCAAAATGACACAAAAGTGCTCTATAAAGGAATAATACTTGCCTGTAATGTAGTTAGTGGATTACCCAATTTTGGTGAGATTTCCTGCTGGAAAATCCATCTTAAGCTGGTAGCTGTGTTTTGATACATGGGAACATGTTTCTGGCTTATCTGAGCAGATCATTAGTATGTCACTGACAAAGTAATAAAACAAGCTGATTAAAAAAATCCATGCAAAAGAAATTTCAAACACAAATTCACCAATTACTGGTCTAAAGAAGACTGGCATCTCCAGAGGTGGCGGAAGACTCTTTAAAAGCAAAAGCCTGCAGGAAACATGAGTGCAACCTCTGACATCAAAAAGCCTGAGAGCAGAAGAGAACTTCTGGACTTCCCTCAGGAGAAAGTGAGACGTTCTTTGGTATTTCAGGAAGTCATAAATACTTGTTTTTTTATTAGTAGTTTTATTTTTGAAAAATATTACATATGATTGATAAACTATTATCTGACCTAACATTAATTTTGAAATCTAAAAAAACCATGCATTATAGCGTGGAAGAAAAACTTATTCAAAGATGATAAGTAACAAATATTTAGAAATAATTTGTTTAGTGCTCAAAAGATTAGGCAAAACACAATATTCATCACAGGTGCTGCTAAAATCTATATCTATATGTCTGTCCGTCTGTCCGTCTGTCCGACATACATAACAAATGTGAATAATCTCTTCACATAAGAGAAATATAAGCACTACACTTCTCTGAACAGTAGGTGGCACAAGAACATAATTAATCAGCTAATAATGTCAAAGCCGTGTAGCACAGTCGCTGGATTTTCAGTCAGTTATGACTCATTTGCCGAATATTTACTCCGGTTGTAGCAAATATGCTCTGGAACATTATTACTGGTATAATATATTTGCTGGCAAACATCATGAAACTTTTAAAGTTAGTGGTAACCATCAGTAATTCTGTCTTATGTATGCCTGACTGATCGCTGAGAAATTAATGGATATTTCAGAAGAGTGCAGAGCATAGTTGAAGAACTTCTTCCTTTAAGCAGATACCTCACTATTTGATATTTATGGTTTTGGAAGAACATTGCCCACACAGAGCATTGTAGCAGCTGATGCAAGACATGGCAAAAGTTCTGCAGGTGCTAACCAGTTTCCAAAAAGTACATATAAAATTATGTATTTTGTTTTGCACACCATTATGAAAATGATTACATCTATAAATTAGATAATCATATTTTGAATATAAAGATATTACTAGAAATAAAGTGTGTTTTTTAAATCTATTTAATCACTTTTACTATGAGAAGTTAGTAGACAGTGAGAGGTACATATCACAGTTTTGAAAGACACTTCCTTTTTAGTGACCCCCCCTCTCAAAAATAATTAAATGTACTATATAAATTTCTGTCAATGTAGAAAGAGATGTGGCATCGACCAACAGAGGGTTAATTGGTCCATGCTAACCAGCCAAATGGAGATTTTTACAGCCATGTTTTTTTCAGAATAACTTTTTTGAAGAGAGAACTGAAAGGTGTATTTTGTCCATTATTTTTTTATTTTTTGACTTTGATCTCAGAAGACAACTGTTGCATGTAGCGTCCTTGATATTTGTAATGATTACTTTTAACACCTGGGCCCAGTTCCAAAAACATAGCAGTTAAGTTAAAACTAAGACTGACCAACTCACAATCAGTTAGGGCCAATCTAACAGTCTTTTCAGATTCAAATTAAACCCATCTACTGTAACTGACTAAAACGTTTTGACCAGGCTTGAAGAAACAAATTAGATGACTAACTTTTAAGACTAGTCCTAAGTAGTTTGTGCATCCAGCCTCTGGTGCCACATGATTTGTGGAACCTGTGGCACACTAGTTAGTGCACTACATACGTCAACTGTGGCCTTCCATGGGAATGTGGGCTTGAATCAGGCCATATTTGTATGAATCTCAACTATTTTCCCAACGGCAGACAGAAAATTTCATTAGTAACATTTTATTAAAAAAGAAAATTGAAGCAAATTGGTTTGTAATACTCGCTAGACAACAACAAAACATGGTGGTTTGTGGGGTCAGGCTGTTTATAAACCCTGGGTCAACTCAACTGTATTTATTCTGCCCAAGTTATCCTTTTAATTCCCAGAGAACACAGATATTACACTCTGTATTCATTACCATAATATCTACATGATAAGAACAGTAAAATAAAAATATTTAACTAGATAACTTATAGTCAACATGGAAGTTCATCAGTGGCATGGACCTCTGAAACTTGTAGTTCCAGTTTGAATAGAAGAAATATTAAAGCAATTTGTTTTTGTATTTATTACATACTGTTTTTTTGGTAATGTATTAATTTAAACAAGTCATGACATTTCATAAAGTCTATGAATTTTTAAACATTTTTACAAAGTAATATTTAGAAATGTATTTTACATAGGTTTTATTTGTTACTAGTCTGTAGTCTTTCTTTGAGATCACTATCAAACAAACCTTCGGTAATCACTGCAACTGTATCGATGGTCGTGGGCACCTGATGTTGGGAAACAGTCCACAGGATGGATTCAGAAATAATACAATCTTTGTAAAGGATTAGAGAGCACAATAATCTCAAAAAGCAGCGAGCATAATCAAATTAGCCAAAATATTTATTGGACAAACATGAACAGAGTGGGGCATTTGCCGAACTGTGAATGACAGACATTCCAATTTGGCAGAAATCCGCAGAGCTCTGGCTATAGCTGGTGTTCCATCAATAAGCTCCTGCACAGCAACACACTCCTGTTTCAGGATTAGCTCGATCTCTTTCTTTTTCTACCGACCCCCCTTTCTCTCTCTCCTCAGCTCCCCCAGCAGCTCAGGGCAATGACAGCTATTATGGGCCTCATTAGTGTGTTACAGTGGCAGAGAGGTTGAGAGGAGGGGGCTAGAGCCAGCGTCAGCTCCCCAGCTGTCAGGACCAGAGACACAGGGAAGAAAAGCTCTTCCCGGCACCACTTCATCAGAGCCCCAAATAGTGGGCCAGGCTTCCTTCGGGCTAATGAGAACACGCAGGAAAGTTGATTTCATGCATTTTGGACCCTGTGCAGGAGGAAAACATTGTTGAGGCCGCCACAGAGCAGCGAAACATTATCTGGCAATTCACTGGAAAAAGCGTTCTCCTGACAAATTTAAAATCTATTCTGGTCTATTATTTATAACTTTCTCTCAACCTCCCTATTGCGCTTATTTATTTGTCTGGAAGCTTCAGCTTTTAGAAAGCGTTTCTGAGTGTTATGTCCAATTTTAATAACTCGGTTTGAATGTGATTGACATTTTGGAACAGGCAGAAGTAGAACAAACATTTCATTGTATGAAGGATAATCCAGACTTGCCTCTCTAACTGTACAGCTGTTCTAGCCTAATGAAATCCCATTGTACACAGTGAACCTAATTGCCTTCTGTTAACAGCTCACAGACTGCACACAAGTTTCCAAACTTGAGATGGTAGTTTTTACAACAGTGCTGAAATTTTATAATTAAAAGAATTTTTTTGGGTTCAGTACAGCAATTTGAAGTACAATAAATACAGACTTGTTTAATTATACATGATTGTATGACACTATAGTGATGTAGAATCAGTTAAATAGAAGTTATATCCACTCTACAGGATTTACACAACATAACCAAAGTTTTATTTACCTATAAAAGTAAATATAAAAAGATGATTAACACAAGAGCTCAATCAAGATCAAAAACAAGATTATGGTAGAAATGTTGTCAACATAGAATTTTTCTTGTACTTGTGTCAAAGCTGGAACATTCTTTTTGTATTGTAGTAAAAGCTATAATGTATAACCGATAACTAAAAACAAGACCCAGAACACATCCATTTAGCACAGAACTGATATTTTTATCACAGAACAAAACTGCAAAACTGTTTAAAAAAAACTGGTTTCTTGGACACACCCCTCATCTGTCATTAGTCAGCGAAACACACGTCCCTGCCCCAAACTCACGCCATTGGTTGAGCAATGTTTTGAAAGTGCCACAGTATTTGCATTCAACCTATTCTCAGGGGAGTCAACCTATGAATGGCTTACTTACATAGTTCCAGAGTAGGAAAAGTATTTTAACATAAAAATGACACATATCACCATTATCTGCAGTGCATTAGGGATTATAGTACTGCCAGGCATGAGCCATGCTTAAAACTGAAAGACAAGAGAACAACTTCATCACAGCAGACACAACCACCCTCCCCCCATTCCCCGGCTCCATCTGCCGGCGCTTCTGTTTGAAAGTATGACGGATGGGGCTCGTAAATGTGTTTCAGTTATAAGCGGAGATCTCAATTGGGCTGTATTTCAGAACTTCATCCGGTAGACTCACAGCTCAGCTTTAGGAAGAATGTGACTATTTCCTCTCTGGAAACGAGCCAGACCCATCCATCAGGAGACTTTTCCACAAGAAAACCATTGACTAGTACCCAACACTCCACTTTTTTGTTTCTTGTCTTTTCTTGTTTTTTCCCCCTTTTCCACTTAACGTTCAACTCGCCATACGCCAAACGCATTCACTCTGACAGATATTTGGCACATTGAGAGCAGCGCATGAAGTGTCTGTGTCATTAATGTTATATGCAGTACATTTTCACCACAGCAAAATAATGTCAGAACGTTTGACACTATGAGTGTTAAAACGAACACTTACCAGGAAATATACAGGTCCATCTTTGATAGTGTTTAGTCAACACTGACCACTGTTGCTTTTACAAACACTGTGTGAGTATCAATTTTAAACACTCAAGGTGTTGAGAAATGAATACAAGTGTAACATTTAACACTCTGTGGTGTAGAATCCAACATCCAAGTATTTATTTAATGCTAATTATATTTAAATGTTGTAAATACTATTTCTTAAATTTAAAATAGTAAGGCAAATGATACATAAAATTTATACTAAAATATTTGAGTTCAAAAGGCAAAAAGAATAAAAGTTTATCGTATGGCATTTACGGAACAATGCATGTCTTTCTTTAATCTGCAATAACATTAGTTTTTATAAAATATGAATAATTAAAACATCTTTGTTGGGTAAAACTTTTTTCTTAATACGGTAAGACAGTAAGTCTACAGTAAGCTAAGACAAGCGATCTTAGCTTACTGAGCATTCACAGTTCAGCATCTGTGAATTCTACTGTGAGAAAATAACTCCCCAACACTATTTTCATTATAAAATGTGTCATGTTACAAATGTGAAATGTTAACAAGCACATAATCATATAAACACCTGCTTCAGCATTTGAATGTTTATAAAACACCATAATTGCTGCCAAAGCAACTTACAGTGCATTCAAGGTATACAATTATTATGACTTTTTTAAATCAGTACCTGTGTTTCCTGGGAATCAAATCCATAACTTTGTTGATAATGCAACGCTCTACCAATTGAGCTACAGTAACTAAACCCCAGATTTTAACACTGGCTTCTCAACACTGAGTTTATATGAAACTGAGTTTACATGTGTCTTTATATATTGGATAAAATATTAAACTCACAATTTGATTAGCAATAAATATTGAACATTTTAAATTATACTGAAAACATACTTTTTTGAGCTCCTCCCACACTGCACTAGAGACACTTAATTGGGACAAAAAGAATTCATGGAATTCATGTTGATCGTTTGAAACTATAATGTGTCAACTGATTTGATGGTGAGCATTTATAAAATGGAAATAAGGCTGTATCTTTACAATTTTGTTGTTTATTGAATTTGTAGATGTCATTGACAACATCCTGACAGCCTCATAAATACTTGAAAGTTGACAGCGCGAACTATAAATTGTTTGATTGTGTTATAACTGCTTTTTATAATCTCATTATTAGAGATATATTATAAATATTTTGCTTGATGCCATTGATAGGGTTGAGCCCATAATTATATAATTATAAAAAATAATAACACAGACGAAAGATAGTTGTAAATAATTGCACTGCTTTAAAAGTTTGTTGCAATTTTGTGTGTCAATAAGTGCTGTAATTTGTTTAAAAAATAACATATAGGTTTGCCTTTTAAATTTTTTTTGTTGTTGATTATATATCTTTTGTTGAATATTGATTTAATTGGTAATTTTTTAATAGAGTTTTGCGGTGTCCTCAATTTTACTTCCATCTTGTTATTCCTTTTTAAATCTCTTTTTCTCTTATTGTGTAAATAATCAGGTTATAATGAATAAAGTGCAGCTGATTAAAGCATATTTCTAAAAGTATTTTATATATAGTATATGCCTTAAATTCCAAAATAAACATGTTTTGTGTATGTGTTTAGAGTGAGGGTGAGAGCTGTTGATATATAACTCAAAGTTGTTTTCAAGGAGTATCTGCTAACTGTATTAAGATAAGTACCCAACCCCCAATCCCTGTTTGCCAGCTTCCCAGCTCAGCCAATCCCAATGAACCATCAATCTGAATTTAGCCACTCCCATGGAGTGCAACAAGCTTTCTCAGGTTCTCTGCGATTTCCTGCTGGAACCCATGCAGTAACTCCAGTAGGAAAAATCACCCACCCGTGGTGCAAAGTTTTAGCAGATGTGAGATATTAAGTCAGGTTTCCAAGATCAACTTGACCACCTTCAATCTTGGCCATGTCAGCGTGGACTTCTGTGCAAACTGTTTGCATGCCAGAGGGGCATAAACGGATGCCCGTTTGCTCTTGTGGCCTGCGAGTTACCTCAAAGTTGAAGATACACAACAGAGTTCTGTTATAATAAATTAAACAATTATAGTTAGGACCAGTAATTAATGTGCTTCCAAAAAAGTACTATAACAATTATTAACATAACCATTACGGAGCTACAGTAACAAAGCCTGTCAGCATATCTACCAATGTCCACAAGGAGGAAGTATTTCACCACACTGCAGTCTGTTGTTTTGTGCTGGTGTGTATTGAACTCAAACTTATTCACAGTGAACAGGTTGAAAAGACTTTTAATAATGTACATAACACGAACCACACCAATCACATACTACCACAAGCTGTGGTACATTTATTTAAGCAGAAATAACGTTTGAATGTTTATGGCCTTGACATTGACTAACTTGTTGTTCACAATTCTGAAATGATTATATTTGTCTTGTAAAAGACAAGGTTTTGTTTATGTCCCAACAGGTTTGTTGTGTTGGTTTCCTTTTAATGATGTTCTGCTAGCCACTCTGTTCATTGCATGTGAAGGTTTATTCTGAATCCCTCCGGTAGGCTGCTAGCTGGCCTCAAGCAAATCAATATATTCAATCAAATAATCCCCCCTGAGAACTGAGGATGAGCAAAAAGTAAGGGAGGGGCCATGGTTTGTTTTTGTGCATTATTAATCACCTGCTAGCAATAACAATCTTAAAATGATCAGATACACGTGTGTGGAATTCTTATCATGGACAGTCAGGATTTAGCAGTTTGGAATGTGTAAACTTTTGCTGTCTTCTGCTGTCTGCAGTTTTGGACAACCATATGTCTGTCCATTACAGGAGATGCTGTGAGAATGAGTGCATTTGAATAGCTGCTTTATGGTGAGCATGTGAAATTCCCATCGTCTATACCGCTTATATACCCACTGGTGTGGTGGGGAGTGCTACAGCCCACCTAGCCCATTTCAAGCCAAGGCAGGGCAACACCATGGAAAGGTGTCTAGTCCATGAAATTAAATTTAAAATTAAAGAACAAAGTTATGCATGGTTTCTTTATATGGGTTGTGAAGAAGTGTGTTAAGATAATCTGAAAGTTCGGCAACAATAAAATATCCAATCCCACAATCTAAATTAAAATGTCTTGCTGATTCTGGATTTTCTGAATCACATTAGTTTTAGAAGTTCACACCCACAAATGAGTCCCAGCACATGGCAAAGTTTGTGCTTAGATCTGTGTGCATAGTTTTATAATCCTTTATCTTTGTATAGTAGCTTTGTCTGGTCTGGCTGTTGGCTACGATGACACTGCAGGTGGAGCATGTAGGAATCAATCAACAGGCCAACATTAGTAGAGATTTTAGGTTTTGGGTGTGGTGAGACCAATTGTAGACTAAAATGAATATATCATTCATACCTTTCACATCGTCTTGCATCTAATGAGCTGAATAGGTTCAAACAGGGTGTGCTGAAATGCACTGAGTCCAGAAGATGACAAGCATATGTGTATTTGTTGGTATCAACTGGATTTCTTGTACACATTAAAAGGTAATTATAACATAAATAAGTGATTTTAAAAGTGCCTGCCGGGCAGGTTTTAATAAGATTAAAACCTGACTGCAGGTAGCAGCTAGAGAATTAAGCATATAGTTAATCATGCAAGTTTTTAATATTTTTATTATTTAATAACTAGGTGGTTGCTAGATGAGTGCTATGTTATTCTGAGATGTTCTAAGTATGTAGTATGTAGGCTAGTATGTAGACTACTACATATTGCCCCAAAACAAAAGACCCCCTACCAAGTGTACATGATATTCTGTTTTATATGACTAAATTCCTTTAAATTCCCTATCAATGTATGTTTTTTCCTAAGACAAAATTCCAAAGAGAGCATACATCTTCTTAGACTGCACGTTTTGCGGTATAATTTGTGTCTAAACCATAGTCAATGTGAGAAGAGCTACACACCATATCTGGAGCAGAAATTCTAATATATATGTACAAGAAATAATCATAGTAATACTTGCCTTAGCAAGCGCTGCTAATTAAATTACGATTATATTCACCTCCACAAAGCAACAAATACTGCACATTTAGTATAACTTAGTAAATATTATTTACAGTATTTAAAAATCTTACATTGTGGTTCTCATTACTATGCAACCAAACTTTTTCTTATTGTAATTCTTATTATAATGAAAGCACTAGCAAAAAATATAATTTTGTGTTAAGCCAGCATCCGTGACAAACAATGATATGCTTGACTCAGATAAGAGCAGTCTGTCACTTAGCATAAAAAGCTTCAGGGCTACATCGTGCCACTCTTCCTATAATTACAATGGCAACTTCAGGTTCTTGATTAAAGAAACGTCTATGTCCTGACTTCAGGCTGACAGCTGATTCATCACAGAAGGCTTTATCAAAGCTCAATGTGATCTGACACAGGGGCCTGAGCACTGCTCTGAATCATGTGTCACAATGGGACATCTGTCATCTTCCTCTAACCTTGTTACGGCACCATTTTCAGATGCAGCTGTGATTTATCTGACATATCTTTCAAAGAACATGTGAACAGATTAGAGGCCATTTAGAGTGACGTTGCATCTTGTGCTGTAGATCACAATTATTATTTATGACAAACTTATTCAAGACCGTGTCCACTAGAAGAAATAGACTTAGCAGGGGCTTTCTGTAATGCAGGGACTTTCTGTAACTGCACTTGCCTGCTGAATAGACCAGCTTAGACCAACATCGATCCATTAGTTAGGAATGTTTTGGTACTGGTCTTGAAGGTAAACCTCAAGTGGCTGAACTGATAGAGCAATGAAATGAAGTGATGTGCAAGCCAAGTATGGTGACCCATACTACATTTAACCCATCAACCCAGTTAGTACACACACTTTGGAGTAGTGAGTTGTGAAAACACACCTGGAGCAGTGGGCAGCACTGGAGGGCAAGTAGGGATAAGGTACAGTGCCTGGCTCAAGGGCACCACAGTTGTTTCCTGCCAGTGTTGGAAATCACACCAGCAACCTTCTGGTTACAAGTCTGACTTTCTAACCAGTATGCCACCAGTGCAGCACATGCAATGCAAAGGTTGTGGGTTTGATTTCCAGGGAACACACATAGTGATAAAGAATGTATATGTATTGTAAGTCGCTTTGGATGAAAAAAGTCATGCATTTCAAAATGTGATGTCATGCATTCCAAAATGTATCAGACCGAAATTTATAATGCAATGCAGTACATAAAAACTATGCTGTTAGTGCTGGCTAGGCATCATGTCTATATTTGCATTCTGGTGCGGGTACTATGTTTTTTTTTTGTCTGTAGAGGCTGATTGACCAGGTTGGTGTTCTTGGGCAGTTGATTTACCCAAGTAGTTAAACAGCCTGGTGAGGACACTAGCATCAGTGTCCAAAACATTAATTATGCTGGTTTTATAAATAAAGACTAATTACAGTAATAGACATGCTAATTTGCTAATGCCAATTTAAAATAGAAATTAGGTGCTTAAATAATGTTTTTGCTTTATTAAAGTTTCAGCAGAGGTAGAGTTAAGTCATATTTCTTTGTTCCCAGAAAATCTAAAAAAGGCCACTTGCATGCATTTGTGCCCAAACATATTGCTCTTTGAAATGGAGCAGGACTTTTTTGACGGGCTTAGGTGGTATTTTATCATTTTGCTTCATTTTGTCTATTTGAGGGCTATAATTACTTACAGTGGCATAGAATTCTCCGTTTAAAATTACATGTCTCTCCTACTGTAGAGCGTAGTGTTTCCCCAACATATATTTTTACTCGCGCTATTTTAATCCTCTGTTATTATTTTTCATTTTGAATTCTTTTCTTTAATCATTATGTTCTGCTCAGTCTTTTCTTCAACAAAGCCAGAAGGGATTTAAAGCGAAGGCAAGATATTTTCCTACTGTATATTCAACCTGACATGGATTGGCTTGGCTTCAAGTGCAAGCATAATTGTTCAGTAAAGGCATTAAAATATTAGAAACGTTTTGATTTGTAATGTAACACTGAACTAAGCGTTCATGTAACACTAAACAAAGGCAATTAGCCTTTGTGACAATAAAAAGCATATTCAGTCATCTGGCATTTGTACTTCAGGAGTAAATACCATATTGTTAGTACCAAACTGAATGACATATTTTGGAAACTTCACTGTCCTTTGTTTATAGTGGAATGGCTGCAAATTAAGATGAAGTCTGCATAAACAATCCGACCAAACTGCTTATTCGTCTACCAAAATATAACAAGGTCGTCTGTCCGCTCCACCGCCCTTTCTAATTCCAATTCTGTGTCTGATTTTGAGCCAGTCCACCATCCAACCTCATCACGGCACATCGGGCGACCAAGGGAGATGCTTGTTGAGTTCCTGTAATTGAGGAAAAAGTACACCAGCGTCCTCAGATTGCAGTTGTACACACGATCCTCTGACTTACACATTCACTGACAATTACACGCCCCGCTAGTTGCTCTTATGTTAAAAGCTTCCTTTGTTGGTGCCGCCCACTAAATAGCTTGCATGTGTTAGCGTTTTCTTAGGTTATCAAGCGCAGCTGTTGGGGAATCAGAGGGACAAATGGGGGCCATCATTACATTAACCTGCCCGTTAACCCTGTCATCTGCTGAAGGGCCCAACACATAGTGGTGTAGTGACAGAGAGGGTTTTGCCTTGTTCCAGTTATTCTGTTGCTCACATCCATCCAAAAGACAGTATCTTGAATGCTCAGTAACATTCATATTTTTTGGATACAGAGGGGTGGATCTCATAAACCTGTTAAAAACATATTTCTTGGTAATGAGAAAAGTGTGTTTGATATTAATGTTGATTAGTTTTGGGTAATGACTTTGTCTTAATGCTCATGACAAATTTGTTTAAAATTGATCAAAGGCAAAAATACTCAATTCAATTTTTTTATCTGCTGTATGTTTTTGATGGAGTACAAAGACTGTTGGTGTAGAGCGATTTCACATTTTTAACTTCTGCCAAAACACTATGATTCTACCCGATTATCGGTTGTTGGATGAGGATCATTTGATTAAAGACAGACTTTTATCAATACATACTGACTTTCTCCACAATCTCAATCACTGTCATTGGATTTTTCATCTTTTGTGGCATATATACTTGTATTAGCATGCTGCCAAAACCTTCAGCCACGTGTGGCTTGCTCGGGTACAGCGGGTACAACTCCTAAACTCCCAGCTTAAGAACATGTAATTACTACAGAACTCACAGCTATCATTACTTATTACACGTCACTCTGGAACACTTATTTCTGATTGGTCAACATTCTGTGGTCAAATGTATTAGTATATTGACTGCTAATCATTGTCCCAGACAATTTCATACATTTCTGTGCTATCATATGGCTCTGTTGTGTCTTCTGTCTAACATACAGTGATAAAATAATTTAAACTTAAAATCCATAAACATATGTAATATGTGAAACATTTTCTGACTGCCTGCATGTTATCCTTTAAATATATTCCTCATTTAATTATATAGAGCTATGCTATTTTTATATATGCAAGTGATTTAGTAGGTGGACAGCACAGTATTAGAAGCATGTCAATGAAAAAGAAATAAGCTTACTGCATTAGATCAAGGCTGTGGGATGTGCATCTGATACATTACTGAAAATAACCCTGGAGAACAGTGTTGTGTCTTAAAAAAACACTACAGCAAAGAGTTAAACAGGTACAGTTGACCAGCATGTCTTAGTATTATTAATATCGAAATACATTTAGCCAAAGCTTCAAAATGACATTAAATGTACCAATTAAACACAAGGGGGAGCCACTGATCAGTTTCCTCCACTAATAACAGTGTATAGATGTTATAAAGTTTGAAAAACTGCTTGTTACTGCTTATTAGTAGAGTGTGATGGCTGTGATTCTAGTTTGGGATGTCAGTGATGGCGACTGAGTGCCTCTATAAAACAGTGGGAGGAGGCAGAAAAACATGCTTTTATAAGTAGAGTGCACTTCAGAAGCAAGAAGTCTCTGTGAGTAGTGGACAGTCTAATTAGCAAGTCTCGCTTTTGAATGCTTCATTCAAGATGTTGTTCTGAATACTCAATGAATTATGTAGCCACATATTTCACTTTTTTCCTGTTTTCTCTTGTTACTACTTCTTTTTTTCTCCTTGGGCTGTATTATTTATTGTACTGAGATTTTCTGGTTGAGCAGCTTACAAAATCTACTCAAATCTATGCAGCAGGAATCCATTAATGTTCCTACCTTTAGGACCTTGGTGGATATTGATCGAAAATATGTTGTAATAAATAATATTATAAATAATTAAAAAGGCTCAGGCACAGCAGTTCAATATCGTTTGCATGCCGGGTGTAGAATACTAGATTGGGTTTGGTGCCAACAAGTCTTTTCCACAAATGTTAATACATATCAGCTTTCACATATCAGTTTCAAGTGAAACCCCTCTTATATGCTATCCAAAGCTAAATTGGCATGTTTTGATATATAAATTGAGGCATAATTACTCTATTAGAAAGATGAGAGGGTTGAGGGTAACAGAATTTACAAATGTACAGTTTAATTTGGTATTATAAGTCTTTTATAAGGGGAGAATTATATGCAATTATTTCTTTATATAGCTCTGTTCCCATAGCACTGTAATGGACTGCATTACAAAGCAGCTTTAAATAAAACATAACGTTAAAGTGATTAAAAAACTTTAACTTAAAGAACTTTTAAGTTAAAAGTTCCCTTATTAAAGCGTTCTTTTATTAAAATGGTGATGATGGCTATATAAGAGCATTTTTAATACTGTATATACTGTGAAAGAACTGATGATTGATAGAATGCTAGTTATTACTTTATCATGTATCTGTTTCATCACAATGTGCTATAATTGGAAAAACAGTTGAAGCACTGAAGAACTTTATTTTGATGTGTTTGAAATATCAAATTATCAGTAGTAATTTTTATACACATGCTGTAAATAATAGAGACAAATGGAAAGCTTTATATAAAATAACCCTGAAACAGTTTTGAAAACTGTGAAGTGAGATGTCCTTAGGATTCTAGAGGTGAATGGATTCCCCAGCTGCATTTTTAGAATGTTAATGCTTTCTGAGATGTAAAAAAATGACAGGAGTGAGTTAAGAATGTAACCTCCACATGGAAGAAAAGAAAAATAAAAAGGACAAATTGCCTGAAATGGAGGTTAACAGAAAGACACAGAAGAATGGCTTTTGACTATAAACATTTTGGAGTCCAACACTTTTAATGAGCAAAGGGAATTGTGTTCATTTGCACTATTTTGGAAGGTCTGCACTTGTGGCTTGTACATTTTTTTTTGGTTTTATGAATTGAGCACATGGTGGTAATTTGATCGTGTAGACCTGCCTTTTCCCAGGCCTCCAGTCTGGACAGCTCCTAGAGGGACTTATTAGGATCCATATTTCTCCAGAAGACTATTTGAGAGATTTACACAAGCATGAACACCTGGTATCTGTGTTGCCAGGGTGATTGTTAAGGGTCATGTTTGGTTGTTTAAAACTGCAGGCAGTACCTACTAACACATGTATCTAGTCATCCACCAGACCTGTACATGAGAAAGTCTGTAGTAAGCACATCCAAATATATCAATGTCCACATCAATGTCCAAATATATTCCTCTTTCTTTCATGGATTTGAAAAGAACACACATTTTCTTAAAACAACAGTACACACACACACACACACACACGCACGCACACACACACAGGTTTCCATGCTTTGTGGGGACTTTCCACAATGGAAATATTTGGTCCCCACAATGGTAGGGACATTTGGTAGAAAAACAAAAATAAATGTTTGAAATGAAAATTAAGCATCATGTTCTATTTGAGGTCTGAGAGATCCAAAACTTTTTAAAAAACAGGTAATAGTATCTAGAAGTATCTATCACCAAAGTCAGATATCATGGTATCTTTTCTTTTCTTACTTCAACTTTAACACACTTCCAAAATTCTCTCCGAAAAACATTCAAATACTTATGTTCGAGATCTCAGTCAATATTTGTATGAAATTACATGAATTTTGAAATTAAAATAATTTTCACAGTGCATTGTAATTAGATAAGAGAAGCATACAAAAAAGCATACATCATTTTTTTAACATATTGAGAATTAAGATCTCTGGAAACCCAAACATACAAGAATAAAGACAGCTTTCTTTTATACAATTGTTAAATAGTAAAAAAGTATCAATAGTAAAATAGTATCAAAAAGTAGATGGACTGTGTTGTATTTAGAGTCAGACCCTCTTCTGAGGCCTCACTGTCCTGCACACTGTAGGCAGATGTCTAATAGCAGAAACATCTGTCAGACCTGTAACCTGAGCTACCAAGTAACAGTTGGTAACAGAGATTGAATTTCTATTAAAAACAAAACATTAGTAGAAAAAGTAGACAACTGGTAGCGATGCAACATAAAATTAGACATTATCAGTGACAAATAGCAATGCCATTAATGTTGAAGTAATATCAAAATAGTGGCATGTATATGTATAAATATTGACTTGCATTTCTTGTCCTTCTGTAAGTATATTTGTGTAATTGTTTCTAAAAGTGCTTGTTTATGCAAAGCTTGGCGTAACTATGGAGTTGCTATAGTGCTCTGAATGTATTTGTTGTGTTGGTTTGTAGTACCAAGTGGTTGCTATGGCATTGGTAGGTGGTTGCTGGGGATTTTGTAGTGAATGTTAAAGTGGTTTGGATGGTTACCAGGATATTGCTCAGTGGTAGCAAAGGTGAATTTTCCATGTTGCTATGCAGTTGTTATTATGGGTGTTACGAGTTATTATCTACTAGCCAAAATAACCCATCCTATGATAAATCCAGCCTTTGACTCAGGATCCTGTTCAGTCAAGTAGTAATAATGCTGCTTGACTAATCGGACAATGTCTAATGCCAACCGCACTTATTCCAGTAGAAGGCTTTTTTTTTTTTTAAAGTTTACTCAACAGATTTTTGAAATGTGTTACCTCTTACTTATTATGGCTAGATTTGATTAATGATTTAATGTAACAGCACAATTTTTAGAACATTTTAAAATGCATAACAAACCCTATTAAGTACTTTGTACATCAACACTATGTAAGTTTTGAGACTTATAGCATGGAACTAGCCAAACTTTGTTTAAAATTTTGCTTTTTATTACCAACATATACAGTATATTAAATCAATAGCAGAAAGTAACGGTTTAGTCTACAAATTCAATGCACACACCACATATAAAAGTTTGGACAGGTGGACAATCACAGATCTAAATTATTCATTTACTTAAATACTGTCTTATTTTGAGAACACCATGGTTTATGTACTGATACTGAACTGATATGTTCCATCTGTTCATAGGCCGCAATACACAGAAGCCAGTGGTAGGAGATTTTGATATTACTGAATTGCAGAATTCCCACATTCCATAAATATGATAATTGATTGAAAGATAAATACCAATCATGTTACTTAAGTTTTTTTTGTCTAGTTTGGTTTGGCAATGGTAATTGGCAATGGTAATTTCAGTTTCAGATTGTGGTGAAATAGATGGCACTCGCAAGACAACTAACATCTGCCTTTGGCCTCTAATTGGTGTGTAAATATTCATGGGATTGTACATGTTCCTCTTTTAGGAGATGGTTAACCACAACACTCCATTTCATGACTCTTCAGGGGCCCAGCAATACTAATGCGTCTTGTGCCCTTGGATACGATTGTGTGCATACACACACAGACCCAGACGCACTGACTGCTCAGGGGCCACTTTAACATAATTCATAAATATGGATAACTTTCTGTCAGTGTGTTTTCAGTGTGCCACTTCTCCCCCTTAAGGTTTTGTGATACTTTTCCAGCTCATTACCTAATGAATTTTATAGCTATTGTTTGTGTGTTTCATGTATATGGATGTGAATTGATATCATCCAGTGTCCAGGATTCTGGATATGAATGTGTTTGTGCATGCACAGGTGCTACTGTGTTATGTTAACCATTCTATGACTTTTACATAAAGCTTTTAAAACTGGGAATATTTATAAAGTGTTGCTCAAACATCAAATAATGTATGCTGTCTATACAACCAATAGAAATCTAATAAAATATACAACAAACCTCTTAGAAAACTGTTACGTGTACAGTTTTTCAAATATAATCTTTTAAATATGCGTCCTTTCTTAAAAATTGCTGAATTAAATTATAGAAATTTACACCCTGTTGCATTATTCATTTTAATTAGGCATGAATAAATGCTATTGTGGACAGAACTTACTGTGGCTTTTCCCCTTATTTTTAATTTGCATAATAAAATTACAGACCAAGCATTTGAGACAAATTGAAATCCAGAAGAAAAGCAAACATAGTTTTCCTCCAAGCAGAATGCGACTGTGTTTTCTTGTCATTTATTTTCTTATAAGACAAAAGGTCTTTATATTTGAATGTCATTGTCATATCAAGTTTTAGACAGTCTTGACAATTGCAATTTATCCCTTTTATAAAATCACAATAGCAAAGCAAGTTAACTATCATGGAAAAAGAGCCAATCCCCTACAAATGCTGCTTTCACTCTGGCAGTCTGGTTCAAAACGGGGCACGATTCGCAGGAAGAATATAATGGTAATGCGAATGCTGTGAATGCAAAGTCCTTTAGGGGAAGTCAGTTCACTTGGTAGCCTTCTTAATAACTTAGGCAGCTGTTTTCCATGTTGAACAGCATAGCTCCTACATTCTTGAGTTAGGAGAGACTGACATCTCTAAAACAGTTTGTCAAGATTACGTTTCAAAACCATTTCAAAACCAAAACTATCTTTTTCTGGACACACTAGAAGCTAGAAAAGTTTAGCTGACTTGAAATCTGCAAAAAGATTTCTCTCTAATGTTTTAACATGACACCATTGTTACTACACCACTTTTGATGTCTAATGCTATAAACAAAAAAACATGATTCATTTTCAAATTTATATCAGTCAAATCCCAGTTGTAGAAATGATCTGAACTTAAATTATCAACCTGGTTTACGAATATTAATTAGTAATATAAAAAATTGCTGAAAAGCAGGTAAGCAGTTGGTAGTCATATTTGAATGACTATAAACTAATTGGATATTTGTTTAATTGAAAGAAAATTAATTGATTGAAGAAGGTTTCTGATTGGTCTTAAATTGGTACCATTTACTGCAGGTAAGCAAAACAAAATCAAAACAAAATCGTATTAATAAAATGAATATAATATTTTTTATATTCTGTATATATATATATATTCTGTTATATTCTGTTTTAGAGATCAGTCTCTCCTAACTGTTTTAGTCAGTCTCTCCTAACTCAAGAATGTAGGAGCTGTGCTGTTCAACATGGAAAACAGCTGCCTAAGTGTGTTCCTGTAGCTCAACTGGTAGAACATTGCGTTAGTGCAAAGGTTGTAGGTTCGATCCCAGGGAATGCAAGTACTGATAACAAAAAAAAAAAGTGTATATCTTGAATTCACTGTAAGTCGCTTTGGCATCTTCCAAATGAATAAATGTAATGTCAATGTCATATAAAATACAGCAATTATTGCCAAAAAGTGTGGTAGAGAGCAGAACGCACTCTTTAAAATTACTTATAATAAATAATTATATACTCTTTAAAATATACAGTTGTAATGGTTGTTACACCCATGCATCAAGCTAAGACTATGACTGATCATTGGGACTAATGGCATTCCAACTATAACTACACTGGGGTGTAATTTTATTGGGACAGCTGGTTGCCGTAGCAGTGGTGGGACATCACTATGAAGGGATGACAGAAATATGTATCTTGGCTCAGAGTAGGAATTTTGTGGTTTGATAAAGCACTTCTTTTATGCCAGACCATTACAGAACTACCACACAACCAAACTTGAGTGTCAGGAGAAATACATCTGTACAGATCACTCTGTGAAACAGAAAACCAGTGTGAAGTGTCCATTCATCTAATGTTATCTCCTCGTCTTCTCATTCTACCTCACCTTCTCTCTCTGCTTTCTGTCTCTTTGGGACCCATCACAGACAAGCAGGCACTCTGTTTCACAAAGGCTCCTGCTATCATGGGTTGTGTGGCTCTCACCCCTGCATTCGCTCTCTCCGCCCCTCCTCCCCTCCTCTCGGTATATGTCATCAAGCAGACTGATAGCTAATGATGAAATACGAGTGCGTGATTTCTTGACACCCGTCCGTGTGAGCGAGTCCTGAGACCCTGCGGTGCGGCATTGGAACAGATGTACGGGAAGATTTGTTACAGCTCGTAACTTGTCCGCTGCCTCAGGCCACGAGCCGTGCATGTCAGCATTCCCTCTCACAATCCCCTGCAAGCAAGCGCTATTTGTTTACAGAACTTGTGGGCTAAAAACCGTGCTGACTGGCAGCATCATATGGGACAGATTCCACCTCTGGGATTATATGTAACACAGAGCTCAAGAGACAGCTATGTTAAATGTAACACAAATCCATTTAATTAAACAACAAAGACAAAAATGTTCTGAGAGCATGCAGAGATTCATTTCTGTACCAACAGTTTTCAGTGAAAAGTAAATTAAGATATACATAAATTCCATATTTTTAGAGTTTTTGATGTCCTTTTGCCTGAAAGGGGTACCTAAAAAGGTGGTTTTTAATGAAACTTTGCTACCTATACAGAAGTTAGAAAAGAAATTGGTGAAATCGATGGTGTCTGCCTAGACAAAACAGAAAAAGGCTGTTATCTTCCCTTTTGTCAATAGGCAGGAAAACTTCAGCACCCATAATGCACTTGGCATGTTGCCCTCAGTCAGCTGATTGATTGTGGGTGGGCTTACAGAAATGAGGAAGTGTAATCTGTAGTTTGTTATTTAAAAAAGGAGGCCAGCATGAATACCAGAGATATGGCCACAGCTTGGTCTTGTTGGTGAAAGCTTTTGAATATAATTTTACTTTCACACTTCACTGCACTATGTGTTATTATTAGGTCAGGTAAAATGCATTTCCCTTGGTTAAGTACATCATTTAGCATTATTGTTGGAAAGGTTTTAAACAGTTAACGCTTAAATAAGATGACACCAGCTGCAATTTTGATTATATAATCTTTTCATTATTTTAAGGTTTAGTGTGGAAAGTGGATGAAGATTATTTCTAAAGTTTTTTTCAAATGCTTTATTATTTGTTTTTTGATAGTTTGTCAAATATTTAACTGTTACATCTAAAATGACAACTTTTCACATATGCCAACAGGTACGAATTATGTGTGGTGTGTAAACCTCACTTCCCAATCTCACACTAGCGACACTAGCGAGTCTTTGTTAATGTGCTTGACTCCCATGCCAGCTTGGCCACTGGTTCACATCCTTCTTGGAGCATCCTTCTGGTTAAACCAGGAGCAAAACCAGTAACAGTGGTGCCGTGGTCTGGATCAAGATTTCAAAGATTTGAGGACACTTGGCTAACATTGTCCAGTTGTCCAGAGATTAGTTCTTCTCCAAATGTGGTCATTGTATTAATTTTGTAAACACTTTGTTTCCTGGAACCCAGAAGTTCTGTAACCAGCCAATCAAGCTGGAACTGACCATTTCAGCCAGCTCTATTATTTTTTAATGGAAACTTCAGATGGTTAATAAATAGACTGTGCGTGGTCCATGGGCATGCAGTCTGAGGCCCAGAATCCCTAAATCTACATCACTGAAAGACCCCTCATACTTTACACATTCATAAAAATTGGTACTCTAGTGTTAAGGGAACGGTGTGTAATTTCTGTGCATTAGTATCACCAAACAAAATCGTATTGTGTTGAAAGCTCCACAAAGCCATAGTGTTTATTCTTTCTGGAGAAATCCACCTATAAATGCCTTATTTATAGCTGTCTTTTCATATTAAGCTTGGGAAAGGAGAAAGTATTTAAACACTGAAAATATGATGCTTAATCCTTAACTGTTATTTATAAAATGACAGGTTGACATGCTGCCTAACCTAACAAACTACTAATTTATCTGTCCTTTTAAAATTCCTACCATTACCCAGAATCCCTAAAAGTGCAACATGAAATTAAACCGCTTTCAAAAGCAGCTAAATAAACACTGATCTAGCTCTGCTTTCTGGATTACATCAATACACAGGTTAGCTACTGTGGCATGTCACGAATTTTCCCAAGAATTTGCTGAGATAGTTTTCCCTCTCACTCATTTTAAACCATCAATTACAATCTAGAAAACCACTTAACATGTCTATTTGAGGTTGAAATGTTGGAGTCAGTTGCTTTTCTCTTTTCGCTTGCACTGAAAGAAATAAGGACTTTATTCAAAATGTAAAAACCAGCCCTAATCGTCAAATGGTTTTTGGACTCTAATGTGGGACAGCTTGATATTATGGGGAGGAAATCCTGAGCCGAAATGACCAGTGCTCATCAATTCTGAGGAAAGACATTAATAAAAATGACTCCTGTGAAAACTTCCTAACATTCCAGAGACCGAATGTTTGAGGACGATTTACACAGCAATGGCACTGAGAATGACATTTATTTTGTGGTTTATATTTTTATCATATTTTTTCTTTTTAAATAAAATAAAAATTAATTGAAGATTTGAGGTTCAGGTCTTAAACCCTTTTTGTAATAGGGTACAACATTTTTTACGAAAACAAAATTTCTCATTCACTTTCTACCCCTTTAGCTATTAATATTTTTTATCTTCTAAACCCAAACTTAAGCCTTGCACAAATCATTCTTATCATTTTTAAATATTGTTGATAAGGTGATAAGAAAACCATAATACAGGAAATTATAGAAAAGTTCTCTGCCAGTAATTTGACCTTTTATGACATGCCAATTTTTGACATTTCAAATGGTATGACCTCAAAAAAGCTGTTGTTCATGGCATATACTCTTGTACATGACACACTGAGAAAGTAAAATGTGACAGGAAAATTGTGGCTAGAAGTAGAACCTCAAGGGATGAAACTTAAACTGCTCCCAGAGTTAAGAGATTGAAGAACATTGCACTGTGACACAGACAGACAGAAATAATGACAACAGTCCAATTATGAGCTTCAGTAGAAAGTATGCATGCATATTTATTGTGAACTGGGTGTTGAGTTCAGTTCTGTCAGGGCCCTTTTACTTTCTCATCAAGAAAGGTCTCATTTACTATCAAATATACACCTATTATGGATGGATTTGTGTCAGAACATTCTAATGAAAGTACTCCATATTATTTTAAGATTACATTTAAGTGCTTTATTCAAAGACCTGGCTTTCATTTGGGCAGTGCATGCACATATATGGAATTTTGTCTAACTAAAAAGGCACTTATATCTCCCAAAGGTTTGATTACTAGAGCATGTGATATTTAGCACACTATGACTCACCCTTCAAAACTGTATTTAGTCCAGAAAGCTTGCTGCATGAAACTTGACATGGGAACCTAAAAGCATGCAACATTATTGTATATACGCTTAATACATTTTTCTGTTTTTCAACAAGCAGCTGAGAGTTCTTGGCAACACAATTACCAAATAGCACATTCAATTAGCAAATGCTGTACGTTGTTAAATATAAACTACTTTTTATTCTTTCTTTGTTTACATAGTTCCAGAACTGGGTCATACATCCTTGTGAAACTGTCAGATAGACTCTCCCAAAAGCCCATGACTGGTCAAAAGATAGGATTTCCTCCGGGAAGACGTTGTGACCCGATTCTTTCACAAGCATATCTTGAACATCCAGCACTCTATCCCAAAGATGCCCTCAGTCAGCTCAAACCACACACACACACACACACACACATACAAACAAACATAAACACCATGTATCATCGGTTATTTTACAAATACTCCTGTTTAATAATAACTGTAAAAGCAAACCATGTGTTACACCCCTGTCAGACTATCTGTTTTAGTTTGTTCCATGTATGCCCATATTTGGACCTGTTCCTGTTAAGTGTCATTAGTCTCACCTGTGTGTTATTAGTCTTTGATTTGTTTGTTTTATAAGTTGGTTCCTGTCTAGTCGTCTTTGTCTGGTACTGGTGTTATGTTGGGTCTCTGTGTAGTCCTGCCTGGCCATGCCTGGTTTACCTGTTCTGTGGATTGTATCTATTAAATACTTCTTGATTGGATTCTACATTGTATCGCTCGTTCCTTGACGCCCATCGTAACCCCATGTCTTTATTGGTGCAATTACAAGCATATTTTATTGTTAAATAAAGTCTGGAGTTTACATTATATTTGATATTAGGTCAGGAAGAAGAATCCAACTTCACTAAGTGAACTGCACTCTCACACTGTCCCTGGCCGTAGTAGACCTTAGTTAAAATTCTTGATCCACTATATTTCTGATCAGGTCTTAGTTCACTTTCCATTTACAATGCTTTTTAGAGCCCAGACCACTAAATCCTCCAGACCTAGTTACAACTACAACGTCCCACAATAAGTTAAGACAGTCCTAAAGGTGGTAATTAAAGTAAATAACAACATAATTGCAAAATACATTGCAAAAACAGAACATCGTTTGCTAAAAGCTCTCAAAATTATTAAAAATGTTTTGCAATAGCGTTAGTAGGACTTTTAACATTATATATATGTATCAAAAATGTTATTTTTAAGTAGTTAGTAGAACATTTAAAAAATGTTACAGAATTAAAAAACGTTAATGAATAATGTTAATACAACATTCCTAGAACTTTCAAAATAACATTTTAAATGTTTTTGTTACTTAACCGTTTCCATAACATTTCCATTCTTGCAACCTAAAATTGTTAGCTGGGATATGTCTGTTGTGTGTGTGTTGACAAAAAATGTTTGCACATAGTTCTGCATGTAAATAGGAGAATAAAGATAAAGTGGATCAGGTGAACACTCCACCACACTATTATAGCCAGTGTTGCATAGCCGGTTCGTTATTTTATGGGTGGAGCAATGAAGGGAGGGGTGTGCTTGTTTGGGTGTCAATTGGTTGTCAGGTTCTCAGAAATTGAATACTGCACCTTTAAATTCATTTGTTTTGCTACCAGAAAATTGACTCTTTAAAATTATTAAGAATATTTAGCTTGTTCTCAGGCCTCCCAAACACATGGCTCCTTTACTCATGTGGCAGCATTCTTCAGAGCAGCTGCCCGCAAAATCACTGTTGCCCACCACCTAAAGTAGCACATCAGACCCCTACAGCAGTACCAAAACCACCACTCCAGTTATCAGCCTCTGATAGAGGATATCGCTATCATCCAGCTGACATCTAATACACAAAAAATCTAAGCAGCTGCTACCTGCTTAACTGAGCTTTCAGCAGGGAAAGTTATGGGCACGCACACACACATCCCTCCATCCTCAGCCAAAGCGGCTTTCCTCACAGCCGTGGTAAAATGATGTGTATCCCGCAGGCTTGGGAATAACTTCTCTGCCTGTCAGTTTCAGCTTGACATCAATTTGCAGACGTGATCCACACACATCCACACGCTACACATCCCTTCAGGAAAAATGTGTGGCATTAGAAGGAACGTTGCTTTGCTATCAGATTATTGAAGGTTTTATAGTCCATATTCCTCTAGTTTGAAGGTCCCTCACCTTACATTGCATCACGATGCCGAAATTATTTAACATGTGACACCCAAGCCTCATGCATAGCAAGTCAGCACTTCTCGCTCTCTGCCGACGAACAGGTTAATTTTTAACAACTTTCATTATGTTAGAAACATGTTGCTTTGGGGAGCCAAAAACCTGGGGTGTGCTGATGCATAAGCTGTTTATTTAATGTTTAGAAACCTCTCCAAACCTTTCGACTCATCACTTATTTATGGTGGCTTGTTTGGCTTGTCAAATGTGGCCTTGCTTCTGGTGCCAGCGTGTGCCCCCATCTGCGCTTCTGCATCTCACAGGGCTAACCCGTATTAATATTTTACATCCGCAACGCTAGCCGGCTCAACATCGGATTTTGATTGGCAGTAAATATCATTGCTTATTCACATTATTGATGTATTGTTGAGAAGGGCTTGTTGCCCTGAAACTACTTATCTGAGAACAGGCCGTCAGCTCTGTAATTTAATTTAATAACTACATATCATGTCGGTTGAGAGATGAGGGAGGCTGCTTCAAGCCACAGATCTTCCATAAATAAAACACAAGGGAAAATGCTGCAAAATGCAGTACAAGCTAATGTACTTAGTGTACTGATCAATCATCAACTGGACCTTATGAAAATAATGGATTTGGTCCTGGGTGCTGATTGGTCAACACAGCAAAAAATTTCTAAAATACAAACTATAATAACAGCTATGACACAAAACACGTCTTGACACTTGACTTAAGTTACAACCACAAAATACTTGCCAAGCACAAGTCAAAATTAAATGTGTGAATAAAAAACAATGTGTGGCTTCAACATATATGAATATCTGACCTTCACTAATATAGGTCACAGGTATAAATCACAGACATTCATGAGTTTATGACCAGTATGATATGGTCATGTTATCATATATTGTGAATATAATGAAGTTGGTGAAGGAACACAAACACAATACACATATAAGGACCAACAGCATTGCATAACAGCAATGCATGAAGCAGAAGCCAAAACACTCACATGGGGAATAATTTAATACCTTTAATAAATAGGGCTTTTACATAAAAACCACAAGCAAGACTTTACAGCTTTTAAAAGGTTTTAACGTTCCAAGATGGGATTTTGACTTAGCGTAGCAAAACCACAAGTAGGAAACGAGCAGAACCCATTGAATCAGGGAAGCACTTGTTTTAATCAAAATTGTGTTAGGCAGGGAGTGTTCGACTGAATGTTCTCTCTCTCTCTCTCTCTCTCTCTCTTTCTGCTGCAGGGCAAACCATCATTCTGCTTTGCCTGAGAAAACATAATTAATCAGGAAGAGAAATAAAAACTAATAATAATGATGATCTGATAACATACATCTGTGTGATTTAAACCACACATTTTAAATGCATAATATTCAAATGAAGGATGTATTGCAATTAGGACAATATTTTCTAGAAACGTAGATGTAGGATGATAGGAAAATGATTCACTTTGGAAAAGGACAAGAGAATATATAATAAGGAATACAAAAGCACAGCGATATTTAAAATGCTAATAATAAATAAAATAATATTGTATATATATTACATTATTAATATATAATTATTAATATATATATATTTATTATATTGTAATGTATATTATATTATAATCTTATAATGTATATTATAATATGCACATTAATATATACATTATATATACATTATATATATATATGTGTTATATTATTAATATATAACAAAATGTTGTAATATATAAAGTTTTTTTTTTACTATCTATACATTTTGAAAAACGTTTGTTTTTAGTCAAAGTCAGCATGTTGTAACCAACATGCAAGAAGCTATTTTGGTGCCTTGACAGCAAAATTTTAAAACAGGAAATGATATGACAGAGGGGACCCCTGTTGACCTTCAAGACTGTGTATGTCAAGGCTAGTTAATGTCTTAGGTTATCAGGTAATTTGGCATATATATCATGTGACAATTTGTACCTTGAAAAATGTTTAAATACTTTGTTTCGAAAATGTTTAGACATACATGCTTGATCCTTACGTATATTTACGTCTTAAGAATTCTAGGAAACGTATAATAATCTACTTGATACAGCTACAGTATCGCTGCAGACTCAGTTGAGCCCATGAGACTCTTGAGCTTTTTGCTTTATCAGTTGGACAGACTATTCATGTCATCAAATCTACATGACAGCCCAGTCACGCTCTTTTATACAGTCTAAATGACGCCGTTGCGACAGTGCTTGCTGATTCTGTGAAGTCAGGCCTATACAAACTTAGCTCACTTTATAATGCCAAATCTATGAATGATTGTATGTGAGTATCTCCATTTGCAAGTTACCAAGGCAATACAATGTTGTGCAAAACAACATTATATCTCTGGAAAGTTTTTTTTTTTATCTAAAACATTGTGTGATAATGACTGGCTTAAACATTACCTCATTTATTACACAGCTACTTAATAAATGAATAGACATAAAATAAACTGTTAGCCTTTGTTGGCAGATGCTGTAACTACATAATTCTATTCTATAAACAGAAAACATTATTTTGTATTGACAGCTCTACTAGAGGACTGTGTGTGTTCCTGTTGAGTCATCAGCTAATTTGAACACTAAAAACATTATTTTACTGTATATTTACAAACTGTAGGATGAACAGTGTAGCAAAATCCAGACTGACCGATTATACGACTGCTATGAAATATAGCATCATACTGCCCAGACATAACTTTATTAGACAATTTCGAATGCTTTTTTAAGTAAACAATACTTCTTATGGAAATGCAACCAAAATACCCACCAAAATAGTAAGAATGAGTCCCATGCTAATCTGGTGTTATATCCACATTAGGTGGGCGGGCAGGTTCATGTAAAGACCTGCTAGTGTGTCTACATCATAATGTGTGAATTTATCTCCTCGACAACCCTCGTTTATATTTTTCCACAGTCCATCAGCTGTGTCATGTTAATTCTCATTTATTGATGAAAGAAAATAAATGCATTGTGTGCAAAAGTGTTTTTATATTGCTTTCTTTCTGTTAATTTAATTTTGAAGTTATTTTGCTTCTTTTTAAACATTTAATGTTTCAACATGTCAGACCAGTTGTTTAAATGTGTCAAACCTGTTATGTTTAAAATGATTCGTTTTCCACCCCAAACCCGTCGCCACACAACCAAGTATATACAGCAGGGCTACTGTTTGTCTCGCTTCACATCTATGTTTGATTTTTTTGCCCATTTTGTTCAGCTCATATGAGAGATTGTTATCACAAACTCTTGTGTTTATTTTAGATATACTGCTCAAAAACTTGAATGAAAGGCCCTGCTCACGCCTTCTCTCTTGGTGGTCCGGCATCATGCTTGGGTTGTATATTATGTTTACCAAGAGGGCATGAGAAATGACTTCCCTCGAGACTAAGTGAGGTGGTCCAAAGGCAAACGTCAGGTCTCTGGTGAGCAATGCTTGACAGCATATGCTGATAGGTCACCACAGGGCTCACTCAGAATGACTGACATGTCAGGAAATGAGCAATCATCTCTGTACGTTTGCCCTATAATTGCTTGAAATGTGTCTCAAAATGCTTTGTCTTGTTTAAAGCTTGTTAAAGTATAAATTTTTCTCTTTAGGGTTCCCACAATTTCTGACTAATGAATTTTCCTAACCTTTCCAGTTGTTCATTACCACTAGATTAGATTTAAAAAACAAAAATGAGATTAAAAAAATTAGAGCAATTTCTAGCCTTTAAAATGTTTTGGAGCACAA
>JAZGTK010003059.1:0-28769 GCA_036877625.1 Ambastaia sidthimunki | reverse complement strand
AGCTGTCACTGGTCCCACATGATGTTCAGGTTTCTAACAGCTCACTTAATTTCTCTTGCCTGCTGGGAGTGCATCACAGTCAAGGAACTGAGACTGTAGGCATTGAGTGTTCTCAAATTTCCTTTCTCCACTGGCAAATTGTTTTCTTTTTTAAACGTTTTTTTACAGTTTGTTAGATTTATGATTAAAATAAGGAATAACAATTGAAACAATTGCCAAAGAGATAAGAAAAATAAACGTTACACTGACCAGCCATTTTACTAGGTACTTGTTGGTATGAGTGTGTTGGACCCCCTTTGCCGTCAGAACTTTCTTCTTGGCATATATATTTAACCAGGTTCAGGAAACATTGCTCAGAGATTTCTGTCTATGTTGATGATTTGTCATCTGCACATTTAAGATGTGGGTCTCCACATCTAAAGATGCTCTATAGGATTGAAATCTAATGACTGTGGAGGCCATTTGAGTAGAGTGAACTTATCGTCATGTTTAACAAACCGGTTTGAGGTCATATGAGCTTTGTGACGTGTTTTTCTGCTTGAGGTTTCCATCAGAAGATAAGTACACTGTGATCACAAAGGGATGGACACGGTCAACAACAATACTTAGGTAAGCTGTGGTGTTTAAACAAATCTCATTTGGCACTAAGGGGCTCAAAGTCTTCCATGAATATCCCCCCACACTATTACACTACCACCAATCTGAACCACTAATACATGGTAGGATATATTAATCTGTTCACGTTGCTTCAAATTCTGACCCTACCATCTGAATACCACAACAAAAATCAAGACTCGTCAGACCAAGCATGTTTCCAATCTTCTGTTGTCCAATTTTGGTGAGGAGCCTTACTTCCCTGTTCCCTGTACCTGTTGTAGTCTTCAGCTGCTGTAGCCCATCTGCTTCAAGGTTTGACGTGTTTCAGAGAAGCTCTTTTATGTACCTTGGTTGTAATGAGTGATTATTTGGGTTATACTTGCCTTTCTATCAGCCATGAACAAGGCAATTTCACCTGCAGAACTGCCACTCAGAAGATTTTTCTCAGTAAACTGTAGAAACGGATGTGCTTGTAGAGCCAGTAGATCATCATGATCTACTAAATACTCAGTTACCAACAACCATCCAAGTTTTAAAGTCACTTTCTTCCCCATTTTAAATATTGGTTTGAATTTTCCTCTTGACCATGTCTACATACCTAAACGCATTAAGATGCTGCCACGTGATTGGCTGATTAGATATTTGCATTAACAGGAAATTGTCAGTGGCTGGAGAGTGTATATTTTCCACATATGCTTAGAAAATAATAATAATCTTCTCAGGTAAAGCTGGTTTAAGGACATTTAGATATTTTTAATGCAAAATAAGATACAAAATAATGATCAAAAACATAATTTCTGCAGTGTAACTCTTCTGAAAATGTTCCTAGCAATAGACCTTTCTCAAGCTTTATGGGTGCTGATCATGAGTCAAATCATCCATCAAGGAACATCTTGTGTGAACTTTACTTGTTGAGTGTCAGAACGATGGCCCGTCAGTTTGCAAATGACCATCTGTCTCATCAACCACATCTTCACATTCTGCACAGATAATTGGTGTTTCTAGGAAGTTCTGGACCCACAAACACAACTTCAAGCCCACGCAAAGTATGACTAGTGTAACATCTCTGACTGCTTGTGCTTTGCTGAAGATGACAAATAGAAAAAAAACAACATTGTTGGAGGAACCAAAGATGTTCCGGGAGATTCTGTGGGTAAAGTTTTTATACAAACACTCGTTTATTCAACAATTATGTTTATATGATGCTAAAGATTTAGGCATGATAACTAAATATTTAAGTGTTCTATTTGTAGACAAAGACAATGTCACTGTGTAATAGTTTTACTGTTACTTCAGTCCCAGTAGCTTTTTTGGTACATGTTATACTTAACCTGGTCATTAGGGGGGGCTCTGAGCAGTGACCTACCTGTTAGCCTAAAAGGGAGAAGAAAATAACCATTAGGTAGGAAGTGATGTGCTATCTACATCAGTGATGAAGCTATCTGTTGTTTGTGCCCTGTTTTGAGGAACTTGTGATTTTTATGCACAAATGCAAAAGCGAGTTCTGTTAACATTAATGTACAATGAAGTAACATGTACAGAGAATTAATAATTGTATTTCTATTAACTAAAATTAACAAAGATTTATATATGCTGTAGAAGTGTTTATTGTTAATGTTAGATAATGCATTAACTGTTATTAAATAAGTATTTAACTATATTAACTATATATTGAACTATATTGAACTATATTTCAAAATGTTACCACAAAATGACTTATTTAGAGCCTCTGCTGAGTTTGTATGAATATGTGGAGTACAGTATATACGTGTCTTTGTTTTAGCTTCTGAAGACATTCCTTCAACAAGTTTCCAGGGCATGAAAAAGCTGTCTTTACAGAGCAAGATCCTGCAGTGTTTGTCTGCCATCGATCCAGTTGTGCGAGGGCACCCTCAGACTTGAACTCAAAAGCTCACAGAAACGTTGAGTCACATGTTGCTACCTGATGCTGACACTCACAAGAAGGTTTTTCAGTATAATGTGGAGCAGACCCTGTCCGCTTTTAAAGAGTGAGATAATGTTGTGACATGGTTAGCCTCTGTCTTTGGAACAGGAAAATCTCCTGACCCTTGTACATCTTTCATGGCCTCATGGTTGAGTCATCTTTCAATCTGGTGGGTGACATTATAGACCCAAGAAGCACCAGTATGAATATTGCTACATTCAGTGCCATTCAGACTGTAAAATACACTCTGCAGTCCAGGAAGCAGAGTGCAGAAGACAGGAGGCTGTACAGCAATCAGTTTAGCAGGAACATGAGACAAGGCCCAGTAACAGAAGAAGTTGGTCCAAATCCAAAAGAGGAGGATGAAGTTTCTTTGAATAGGAAGAAAATGTTGTGAGAAAAAGGCATAATGCTGAGCAAAGAAAACTGTCACTTTTGCAGGCCAAAAGACCAAAGAAATCATGTTTGACCATCTAGTTGTGCCATGAATTTTAAATGAAGTAGTGTTAATAAAAGTGCTATTTACTTTAGGTAAATCTTGTCTGTTCCCTTTATTTTCTTATCAGAGTGCACCATAATGTTTTTTTACATGTCAAAATCACAACAATTCTTAAGGAGAAGGATTTCCCCATACAGTGATTACATTTGTAAACTTGTCACCTTTTTCACCTGTGAGTTTGCAGGTATGGATCATGTAATGTCGTATGATGTGCAGGAGGTAGCAAGCCACCTTGCCCTTTGTTACACTATTAAAACCAGACATAATTTACCAGGCAGCTTGGGTGAAATTGGGAAAGTTCAAAAACTTGATTCCATCTTGCAGTCTCTGTGGGAGTCGGCTAAACAATCTACGTCAGACCCTGACCTCATTACATCATACAGAATGACTACTTGTTTCGTACCTGATAAACAGCACAGGTGTACCTACCAACCCAACCCATTGAGCAGGCACCTGGGCCAAATGAAGACTTTAGGGGACTACCTGACAATGTTTGTTGGCCTGAGATTCATGAAGGTGTTTGGAGCTTTTGCACTCAATGCAGGACCTCTCAAGGCTACAAAACAAGAATCTCAAAGCTCAGGATTTCTGCAAACAATCCCAGTGGTGAAGCCTGGTTACATGTTGGAGTAGATCTGATAACTTCTTTGTGTCTAGTGTCTTTGTGTCTAGTCTTTGTGGATTCTTGGGAAGAACTCTTTTCTGCAAAAACTGACATCATAGCCAGCATTCTGACAAAAATATTCACTTACAAAAAAAAGACATTGCACTGTGGGGAGCTCCAGCATTCTTGGTTTCAGACCATGAGCCTCAGTTTACGTTCCAGCTACTTAATGAAACCTGCTAAAGATAATGAAACCTGCTAAAAGCTTCGTACAGCTTATCATCTACAGACTAACTTACCTTAAAAGGGTTAACAGGGCCTTAAAACAATGAACTTATGTTCATGACAACCACCATGACTAGGATAAGTGGATACCCAAATTCATTTATGCAAATAATACAGCGTGGTACGTGAGTACATATCTCACTCCAACTGAAATTGCATTAGGACGCAAGTTAAAAGGCCCACTTGCGAGATTAATCCACAAACCGACAATGTAGCCTACAGCACTCTTGAGAGGTGGAAAGTTCTTCTTGATCAGGTGAGGGAGAAGAATAGCCAAGCCCAAAAGAGACAGGCAGATACTATAATAAGCGTAGGAAGTCTGAGGAAGTCTTTTGAGGAAGGAGATCTGGTTTAGATCCTCACTCACTCTTTGTTTAGTGCTGCTGATTCTTTCAAGGCCAAGTTAGCGCTAAAATGGCAAGTTCTTGTAAACATTTTAAAAGGGTTAATGTCAATGTTAAAAAAATAATAAGACTTTATGGGACTGTCTAAACTTCTTTTGGGGGGGGGGTTGTGTTACAGTTTTAGTTACTTTAGTCCTAGTAGCTTTCTGGTGCATGTTATACTTAACCCGGTTTGGATACTTGATGATATTTGAGGTTGCTCTTTCTTACTGACTGCATATTGGTTTATTGTAACGTTTGCGGAGGTAAACAACGCACATGGTTCATTGAAATGTAGAAGTCTTTGGTTCCTCAATTATTTATGCAGCATCAAAAAAAGTTTAAAAGGTGTTACAACTGTTCAACATTATTGTTTAAATTCATAAGACCAGAGTGACATTTCTCTCACACACCCACACATACATACACACACACACACACACACCAGTATGCCAAACAGATTGATATATCACAGACACACTTCAATTGTGTCACACTTTAAACAGAGAGTGTGTATTTTAAAGAATTTAAATTCCAAAGTGCTTTTCTTATATTGTAAATAACACGTGTATGAATTTGTGTTTTGCTAGTTTGGTGGCAAGTTTTAATAAAATTAAAACAACCGTGACAATTCAGCATTTTCTCATAAACTGGGAAGACAATAGCCCACCTCTGTATACCATCAAATGTCTGTAATAACATTTTTAATTCCTTAAAATTACTTCTGACACATGTTTGAAATACACTACTCACTTATATTCTGTAATTATTTGTTTCTCAGCTTTTAATTAATTTGCAAATGTAATGTAATACACTGTTGTACATATCTGGCATCCTAGGCAGCCTATAAATATTAACCCAATCTAGTAGGACTAGTTCATAATGAGTTATTACGTAAGAACTCATGAATTTTAATTTATTTTAGTTCTTGCTCTTTCAAAACCAGAAATGGCAAGTTTCTAAAAAGCATTTCGAAAACTTACGTTTAAAAAAGTCTTATATATAACGTTTATATATAAGTCTTTTCATAAGTCTATTTTATAGGCTCCGTTTAAAACAGAAGTTCTTTTAAAAACTATACAAACATAAACACGGACTCCACTTACGTTTCGACAATCCATAGCGATATGAGACGACAGGTTTGTATAGTTTGATGTTTGTTGTCCGGTGGAAACTGTTATTTGTAGAAGTGTCAGTATGGATGAAATCTCCAGTGATGCCCTCTGCCTGCTTCAGTGTGTTCTGCTTCTCTGCATCCACACTGTAGATCATAAACGCTGGATCTGAATGGACCAATCAGCGGACGCGACACCAGCCGATGCCATTAATCTCATTGCATTTCCTCGTATGGTTTTACATGAAACATTGTTAAAGTACATTACAAAATAAACACAACCGTTTTGATCACTTACCCATCGTCTTACCTATCCTTACGAAAACGATCAGAGCAAATATGTTATAGTGCGCTTGTTTCGAACAGTAAGAGACTCTTGTAAGCTTTATTTTATGTAGTTTAGTGTACAGTATGTGGATGACAGAGGCTGCAAATACTTACATATGGTAATATACAGTGTCCTTCATAAGTATTGAGTAAAGAAAAAATGCCCTGTTTTCTGTGGTCAACAAATCTTTTATCATTAAAATATGAATATGAGGCAAAATTACAGAATGTCATATTTGACTGTTTCCACACATAAATGTTTTACCAGTTTAGAAGAGCAAAGTTTTATCCCTCTACCTGACTTGAGCCAAAATATTGGAACAATTGACACAATTGTGTTTCAGCAATATTTGTTCACACATTAAAAGCAGGGAGTGTAGTATCAGTTCTGTCCATTGCTTCTGCAATTTGAGTCTTGCGTTCGGTGAGAACACACATAAGCAAAGATGAAGACGAGGGCGATGTCTCTCTCGAAATAAAGCAGTAAAAAATCTCCACAAATGTGACTTTCTGTGCATTTGCCTCATATTCATCTTTCAATCATAAAGGATTTTAGGACTCTACAGCAAACACAGCAATTTTTTTTCATTTATTGTCTCAATACTTATGAGGGACACTGTAGTACAGCTACCACAGAGCAATGCAACATACTTATTTAACAATCACATATGTACAGTACAAACATTAGTTCACCTAATTAAATAAATATGTGATGCCTTATGGAATAACTATTTTGCTAAAGATGCTGATAATATTCACTTACATCAATATACACTTACATTAGTCAAAACATTTGCAGGGAAATTTGTAATTTGGTCTTGCAAATATGAAAATAACATTGTTGTGTATTACCATTTAAATTTATATATATATATATATATATATTCATACAGAATATATAAAAAAAGATTAAAAAGTCATGTTTTACATTACTGTCCTAACAATACATTGTGTAACTGACTAAAATAGCATAAATCCAGCATTAAAAGCTGTGAGGCTGAATTGTGTTTGACAGGCTGAGGTTATGCTGTTATGTCAGGTGTCCCTAAGGCCCACATACAGGTGCATATACAGTATGCACATATATATGCACTGTAGCTGTATCATGGAAGCTCATGTAACAGTTGCCTGTAATGGATTCAGGCCAATGGCTCTGCAGAGATAAATGCTGCTGGTGCTCAATCTGTCATTGCATCACATCCAAGGTTAATTCTCAGACGCATCAATCAAAAAGGAAGTGCTGAATAACCTCAGTCTGTTTTTTAAAAACAAATCTTGTTCAAGCTTTATTATTATTATTTCAGAGCTGATTTAAATAAACACACTGTGTGCTTACAGTAAAAATGTTGTGACAGGCAACCTAAAAATGTGGTAATTTCACACATATTTTGTTATGTTTTGTTCTTGTGTCATGTCAGCAGAAATTATGGGGGAAATTACAGTTATTGACATTATTCCAAATTTAATAAGATTTAAAAAACATTCTCATGGATGCCATGCAATGGGAATTAAACAACTTGTTTAACTTTACTTTGAATTGTTACCTTAAGGATATACAGTATTGGGGTAGTAAAAAAAATATTTTATGATTAAAAGGTGAATAAGGGGCAAAAGTAGGCTACAGAATGTCACAATTTGTTAATTGGCTGTTTCAACTCAGAAATGTTTTACTAATTTAAAAGAAGAGCAAATTTTATCCCTCTAATGTGAGACTAAGTTATAGAACAATTGGAATAATTGTTTCTAAATGATCATCTGTGTGCTGTTGCATTATTTCTTCATGCATTAAATGCAGGGAATGTGTAGTATCAGTTCTGTTCGTTACATCTGCAGTTTGGTGATAGTATGCATAGGTCAGGAATATCAGGGCGCTGACTCTGAGAGAAAAGCAGTAAAATCTGTCTCAAATTTGTCTGTACATTTGCCTCATATTCATCTTTTAATTATAAAAGATTTTATGACCACAGCAAACCGCACTTTTTCCTTGTCTCAATAGTTCCTTATTCCTACTGTCCAATAGTTATGGAGGACACTGTATTTGTTTTATTTGATAAACAAGTAAAAAGCATATTAGAGCAATTTTATACAGACTTCATTGTCTTTTTTTATTCATTTTTAAAATGTTTCACAAGCAACATTTATATGAGTGTAGTGCCACCTAGCGGTACTTTTATGAAAATAACTCCGACAACAACGCTTCAAAGAATTTTTTGTGCTTTATAATAATGAACTGTGAACAAAATGCAGATACCAGTATTTATCTCCCAATTATCCTTCTCTAAAAGTATAAATGCTGCCTATAAAGAGTTTATAAATGTCGTGACTCATGAGGCATCAATTGTCTAATTTTAGAGCGTTACAGAATATGTGGCAACTGGCAGCGTAAAACAGTCTTGGAACACTGATGATAATATTCGTATTTAATCACCCAAAAGCAAACACCAAAATACTGCAGCCCAGTAGGAGGAAATGATCCTTTGCAGAACCTGTGGGTTACAGAGTTACAAATCAATCACCTGAAAACTGTGCAAAATGGCACCCCTGACATTCAATAAGTACTCTGTAAATGAAATGACTGTGGTCTGGGAACTGTTACATACCTGACTGATCTACCTTGCTTGGCAGTTCAGCCGAGAGCTCTAAACAGATATTTACAGATTGTAGGTAAAAGTTGAAAATAAAAGGGATTGTTCACCCAATAATGTTATTCAACTTTATGTTGTACTGAACCCCCTATAATTTCAAAAATCTTCATAATGTTTTGTGTTGATGACAGAAGTTAAATTTTTTTGGGCAAACTGTCCCTTTAAGAGTTAAAAAAAACTGTTATTTTGTCAATTTTGTCAAATTGTCATTTTAGTAATAAAACACATACATTAAATCTATTATTTCATCTTAAGTAACAGATAGTGACATCACCTTAAAAATAAAACATTATTTTGGACTTCTTATAAGTAAATACTACATACTCACCTTTCTCCTGCTTTAATTCAATGGTGAAGTCAGAGAATTGATGAAGTTTGCTCACCGAGCACACATGCATCCCATAATCCTCATGCCTCACCTGAGATATAATGAGAGTGATATTCCCTGGGCTGTACTGCACCATATATCCAGGTGTGCAGTTGCTGTATGTTTTGTGTTTGATAAGATGACACAGCAGTTGGTTTCTGGGACTTTTCCATTGTAGGGAGAGCTGCTGGATACTCCCCTGCATCTCAAATTCATACTGACAAGGCATTTTAATCGTCCATCCAGGAGGAGACCAAAGCGTTATAGCTGTGACTGACGGATATTGAGAAAAACAAATAAGACACATATTGGTCATAAGATGTTTTTTGTTGTTGTTATACACACACACATGAACACTGTGTTTCTCTACACTAAACACACCAACTAAAACATGTCACAATTTGACAAATGCTAAATTAAAAAAATTATTAAGGCTTTCTGTTGACCGCATTTATATTTATGCATTTAACCGACCATTTTATTCAAAGCAGCTTAAAGTACATTCAACATACATGTGGATCAAACCAAAGATGTTTATTTGATTTAAAGAGATGCTGAAACTTTAAAATAAACTATGACCAAATTTCAAAATGGGTCCAAAACTTAATGTTCTCATATTATAAGACACAGAGACTCAACAAATTAATTCAGTCAATCGGTGCTAGAGATACAGAGTAACAGAGGAATAAAAACAGACAAACAAATGAAGACAAAATAGAAACAAAGGCAAAGAAAGGGGTATTTTTAAACAGACATCATTATGCAGAACTGTATTAAACATGCTTAAGAAGTCAAGCAAAAACTGTTCTATGAAATTTTAGATCTTTAAAAGAAGTCACAAACTTACCTTTAAGAATAAAGTAGAGCAACATTAATCTCAGAGCTTGGAGAGTCATTTTCAGTCGTCCTTTCAAAGACTTTCAAAGGACGTCATCACATTTAAAAACTTTCCAATTAAATTCTGAACATTAATTATGTTATGACCTTTGATACTGTAATTAGAAATAACTTCTTTCTTCTGACAATGTAGATTAGTATAGTAGTGACTTTTGTTTTCTATAGCTTGCCGTTACATGGACATTGTTGTGCAGTATCATTTGATCCAGGGTTCTTCCAAAGGAATAATGATGTGCCTGCTGTGGACAAAACGATAGAACATATTAAATAACCTGACTGATGTTAGGGGATTATCAACAAAAAATGCCCTTCAGTGAAAAAAATCATAAATTAATTCTGAAATGTGATAACACATGTTGTGTTATCAAAAGTACCTCAGCAACTGCTTAACAGAACCATAGAAACTACCTAGCAACCACATAGCAATGCCCTAGCAACCAACCCAAGTTGCCTAGCAACCACATAGCAATACCCTAGGGAAAACCCAAGGTACCTTGGCAACAGCCTAACAACCACTCCAAGTAGCCATTGCATAACAACAACCTAGTAACCATCCAGGGTACCCTAGCAACTACATTGTAACACCCTACCAACTACCTTTGGTGCCTTAGCAAATGCATAGCAACGCCCAATAAACCACTCCAGCTACTTTAGCAACAGCTTAGGAACCACCCAGAGTGCTACAGCAAATTGTATAGCAACACCCCAGCAACTACTACAAATACCATTATGCTAAATGCGCTGATGTCACGCTAATTAATCCTAAAACATGCTAGGATCAAGTTAAAACATGTTAGCATCATGTTAAAATGTTTTAAGTGTCATGTTAAAATGTCCTTTTATCCTGCAAATTGTTGTTAAAACATATTAACTGCATGTTTTAATGTGTTAGCTTTATTTAAATATATTTTAGCATCATGCTTAAACATGCTAAAATCCTACTAGATTATGTTAAAATGTTAACAATATACTAAAACATGTTACACTTGTTATCATAGTGGTAGAGAATGTCAGACCTAAAGTATTTTAAACCATAAAACACTTTTCAAGCAGTGGCTTGTCAAGCCAACATAAAGTTTGTCCTCTAAATTAACTATTTAGTTATAAATACTGTAACTTCTAACCCACATGTAACAGAAATCTTTCTGTATTTTTACAATTAAAATAAAAAATATATATATATATTTATTGCTTTTTTATAAATGAGGACATCCTAAAAAACCAAATTTCTCCCCGAATGCAAAATATTTAAATACTCGCCCAACACCACAGGCTTTTAAAGCTATATTAGTGAGGACTTTGACAGGTTTGAATATATTTGAGAGAATTTAAACAAAATAAAGCCAAACGTGCACACACACTTGTACACACACACACACTTGTACACACATTCAACTACAGCACACTGTTAGAAATACAATATCTCACAATGCAATGCACATGACTTTCATTTTCAATGTGACATATGATATGATCACAAATGTAATATCAACTGTGATTAATGCTCATTATTTGATCAGACTGCCAAGAGCCAGAGCATTTTTATGCAAAATTAGATTTAAAGCAAAATTCCATGTTAACTGGATGACACTGAAACATTACACATGCATGTCATATCATCTTACATCAATCATATGACAATAATCTAGCAAAGTGTTTTATATTTACAGTCAAAATTGTAAGTTATTTATAGTTTATTATACTATTTACTGTTTTACTTACTGTTCTTATTCTGCATTTAAATAAAGAGTGTTTAGCATGCAGTTATATGATTCTGTGTTGGTCCAAGCTGGTTTATGGTCTAACCAGTGGACCAGCATAGCCATGATGTTCACCAGCATCAAATGCTGGTCAACCAGGATTCCCACAAAGGCTAGCTGGTTAAACTAGTTAAGAAGTCTGGTAAGAACACCAGGTGGTGACCAGATGGTGACTAGCATACAAAACACAACATATGCTGGCGACCGTCAATGCTGGTCTTTTAAACAGGGAAAAAACATCCTGTCAAATCAATGGCAACATGCTATTTTAGGAAGTGTCCAGTCTCTAATGATCCGCACTGGCCATTCAAACCCAATCAGCCTTTATTTGCCATGTGAAAGGATTTAAGTTTTGGTGGCAGGGAACTTTCAAGCGAGATTAAATCGCTAAAACAGCATGTGGGGCCATAGACCTCGGTTAATTTCTTCACAGTTGTTATTAGATTTCTTTGTTATGTGCCATTGCTCCTAAACCCCCAGAGAGAGAAAGAGTGAGAGCCACAGAGGTCTTACACACCCACCCTCACACACAAACGCTCACACTCATTCGCTGCGCTAGGCTGAGCAGCAGATTGTGGAGATCTGTCATTTAAGCAACATTAGAAATCCTTTCTAGCAATTCATTGTCTAATTATTGGCTGGCGAAGTGTGCAGAGAGTAACACGGCAGGCTTGCTGGAAGCTTTAGTGTATGCAGACAGCATACTGCTGTTATACAACCTTTTCTCCACTGGAGGGCAAAGTACCCTCAAATATTCTGCTTTCAATATACAGCTTTTGTTTGTGGAAGATGTTATGAGGTGCCAGTCAGTCCATAGTTGCTCATTAGTGTGTAATAGTTCTGTCTAATGCTAGTTCACAATGCTGAAATAAACACCAGCATTTTACACTTTCCAAAGAAAGTTGGTGTTTTGTAGATTAATCGTTTTGTTGTATTTGGGATAAATATGTGTTTTCTTATGCTACTTTGCTTTATCAGAACTACAACACCCCTGTTGTGGCAGTGTGAACATCTGTGTGTACACTGTTTACCTAAATATATTTTCTCAATGTAATCCCACAAACACATAGTCAATGCCTTCTTAATAAACACTAAAGCTTCCATCAAGATATCCTCACAGCTGAACTGTGCTTATTAACAAAAAAATTATGACCCAAACCAAACACAGCATAGAAGTTGGAGGTGACCTGTGTCAAAAGCAGTTTTAGTACCTAACTATTAGATACAATTTGAACAAGGCTCTATTTTTACGTCAAGACAAACAATGTCCATTAACATCACAAGAAGTGATATGAACTGATCAAAGCTGGGCAAAATAAGCACATTATTGAATCGCTAACCATACCAAGTGGGCGGAAATCAATTCCTTTCTGTAATTGTTTCAGGAAGGAATTTTGAAAGGGAAGGTAATATAGCCATGGGAAAGGAGGGATGAATGATTTACATATAGACACAATGCAGTGTAATACTCTCAGGATCTTGTCTAAATGCATTTTTTAAATGTCCGGAAAGAAAATGATTGTCTCAAGGGAGTGAGTCAATAGAAAAGAAGAACATTCCCATAGCATGCCACAAGAAATTTATTTACCACACATTTATTTTCGTTACTTGGCAACAGGGTTCACTACATTATTGATCATCTATTGCTCTGTTATATATATGTAGGTGTATTTATGTTCCATCCTCACAATCATATTTGCTTCTGCTTCTATGTTTTGTTGTGTTTTTCAAGCTTAATTTCCATTTGTGCGTAACCAAAAAGCGATATAATCTTTATTAATGGCTGCTTTGTCTTGCCAATTTCACTGACAGGTAGAAATGGATTTTGTGAATTGCCCCTATTAGGCAATAGATTATACATGGAACTGCTATTGAACTGGGCATTCACAGATTTGTCAAATTATTTTGATTTTATTGACTTAATCCAAATAAGCCATAGCCAGTAAGGCTGGAATTCTGTAGGGAATTTTGTTAATGTCATTTTGGGTACAGATATAACAAGCGTGTGACAGATGGCAGGATAAATCCATTCTCTTCCTACACTTGTAAAACAAAAAGCTTTCCACTGTCTTATCATTTCAAATCTGAAGGAAAGAGCTGTCTGAGGCTAGACTTTTTGTATTTTTCTGAGGAAAGGGTGCTTGGATGTTCTGGCTGACTGCCAGGGCTTTTCTATGTGGTGTTATAAATATTTTTTGCTATGTTGCTTTGTGGTTGGTATCTGTTTAACATTGGCAATGCAAAAAATATCTAAAATAAATAATTCTCTCAATTAGAAATTCTCTCATATTTTTGCAGCACAAGCAGTACAGGATGAACTACACACTGAATTTTAATACCAAGTCTGAGCAATACTAATAATGCTGCATGCCTTAACAAACACAGCTAATTATGCTCAGATTATTACATTATTTATAATGTAAAATAATATTTTTTTATATAATACATGTTTTACCCTCACAATTAATAACATTTCGGTCAAGACTCATAAATGACCCGCCATGAGAGCATACAAGCTAAAATGATACACATCTTTCCTAGCCCTAAATGCGGCCTGTTGGGAAAGTCTAAACTATTTTTATGTTCATATGCAATATGTTTACTTTCCTACAGGGTGTCATATTCAACAACAAGAAAAAAGGAAGACATATTGATGGTTTAGCATGATGTTAACATGAGTTAGCATGATGCTGGCATGATGTTAGTTTGACTAAGCATGATACTAGTATGACTTAATATGATGTTAGCATAATTTAACATCATGTTAGCATGATTTAGCATGATGTTACAGAAACAACAGTCTTTAGGGTGAGGGTTAGGGCTAATGAGCTAATAAGTCCCTGAGGAACCACCAGAATAGGCAGAAAACTTAGACAAGGCCGATGTAATCATCATAGGTCCAAACCCTCAGGGCCTGTTGTGAGTGCTTGTGTGACTGAACAGGACAAGAAAATAAGAAAGTCGTGAGACGTGCCAACTTCACATGAGCCCCAGCCTGCCTGTCCTTCACATGAATCTTGCAACCTCTTCCTGGACCTAGACTTACACGGGATGTATTTTTGAAAAGCTTGAGACTATGTTCACGTCACTCTGTTCAGCTGTACCAAAAAGCTCAGAGTGCAAGTTATGGTGAGTGAGAAATTTTCTTTTCCCCAATATCGGCCAGACAAATCCACAAATGTCTCTCCATGGCCACCATTGCTTCCACAGAACGCCCTAAGAGCTAAACCTGTGGAGCAGCGCGGCTCAGCCAGCACCTCTGTGGAAAGCCCCTCCCCCAGTGTAGGTCCTTGAGCAGATCAGCTTGACATGCCTGCAACACCATCATGGTGTGCAGCAAAGAAGCAGCCTGACCTGCTGGCACATACGCCCCGCCATTAAGCCGCAATGTGACCTTTTTCTTTTCACTAATGGAAAATACTGATGAACAGCTTTAATAATCAATGCTCACTAGAATGTTAATGAAATTTAGATAGGCGAGTCATTTTAATTGCACTTCAGCCTGGTTTTAAATACAGCTGAAGACACACATTGTAAATACACTTGCTATTTTAAAAAGCCAAGCATAAATAAGACAGACCTAGATAGATTTACAGTAGCTAAAAGATTTTGATCCCGGAAGCTTTATTCATAAGTTGTGCCTATTTTTGGTTGACCCTGATACAAGGGAGAGAGGTGGGCTTTCTTCATGCAAGCGAGTAGGACACCACCCAAGTGTAACCATGGTGATGTGTCAGTAGAACAATGGTCATGTTCCTGTTCTGCCGATGTCTTGTTTTAGTGCAGCAAAACCACCTACTTCTGCCTTCCTGAACCAGTTTTTCCTTACATGTTTTTCACTGTATGGCTGAACAGACACTGCAGATAAAATAGATGATATGCAAACAGAACAAAACACTGAATGTCACCAAAGCTGTCAAAAATGTCAAGGTCATATGTTACACCAAAAACAGAAAAAAAGACGGTATTACGGTATTCTTATTACGGTAATGCAACAAATAACTGTTTATTTTGAAAGTGTAAAGTATTTGTCCTGTTGTACTGCCTTTATTTAGTGTTACTTAACAAAAATTGCATTACAAATATAACAATCTAATAAGAATCACTATTGAAAATAATGAAAATAACAAGCAATACAGTGAACAAGTAAAACGTGTGGATGTATTACAGTATCAATAATTGGAGGTTCACAACAAAAAAAACAGTTTTACTCATAAGACGTTCCTCCCATCATGATGCGATTAAAACTTTGTAAGAACAGTGCAGATATTATCGAAAAAATCAGATCTATTCACAGAAACATTGTGATATTAAACCCTTTTAAGCTGAATATACAGCATCTATCTGAGTGTCAAGTGTCACAGTGACACTGTGTGTAATACAGCCTATAAAGTTAGAAAGTAAAAGCTCATGGTAGTGGCCTACAGACTCAGCAACCTCAGCTTTATTTATATTTTGGATTAAATCTCCACAGAGCTGTATGGTATGTTTCTCTTCCCTGCCAGGCGGATAAATAATTCAAGCGCGTGGAAAATGTGCATGTGTGTAATAAAACAAAAAAGTGTAATTGGCAGTGGGCTTTTTTGAGTGACCCATACAAACCCATCTCATTATCCGCGGATGCGGGGCTGTTGTTGCCTCCACAGTGTAGGAGATATAAATGGTTATGGCACCTTCTAATGACTCTTTCCCTGTCAGAGTGTTTACACGTTCATTTATATGGGTCTAGTGAAAACAAAGGCACCAGTGATGAGAAATCCAAATAAGGAAGAAAAGCTCATTGATGTTGGATCAATATTACATGCTGGAAGAGATTATCTGTGAGCCCTTGCATGAATGTGGAAATGCAATTCTGACATAAATGAAATAGTACAGATGCTACTTAGAGCTCATACATACTGTGAGTCAACAATAATTTCAGTAATGGCAATTATATAAGCAATTAGATCATTTTTTGTTTCAGTTAAATCAATCTCCACCTGATTGCTAATGGATTCTCCTACATCCTGTTAATTACATAAATGACAGCGCATGGCTTTCTCATGAGTACATAATACAGCTAATTAGATGTAGTGTTTTTCCTGTGCAAATAAGCTTTTGTATATGCCCTTCATTACATGTCCATGCAGATGCATCAAAGCGGCTGCTATGGTGTCGGACTGAAGATTTGTGGCTTGCAAAATTAAGATTCATAATTTAGTACATATCGATGAGTACATATTGAAAATGTCTGTTCCTGAAAAGAATCGCAGCAATATTTCTTGATTATAAATGCAATTTAAAGAAAGAAATACATTTGTCAATGATGTAATATAACAATTCAGAGAAGTGCTTCTGGTGACGATGTACTTCACCCTGATTTCGATGTGCTTTATGGACTTGGTCCCATTAGAAATTACTTGATCCTTGGCTTTTTAGATCGTCCACTGTGAGGCACACTCAACTCTGTTGATCACTCTCTTTTGAGCTCCAGGTATCAAGATTCAATGCTCAGCCAGGCTTTTCTCTGTTTATACTGTTTAAATTGGTTTCTTGTAGAGTGAGAACAAGGAAGAATAATTGTTTGTGTTTTACAGCTTTTTACTGCAAGCATCTTAAGTTTGATCCACGTGGGGCTTTTGAAACACTCCATCTGTGTCTTTGTGTTGAATAACATCAAAGTTGCACGGTTCAATTTTCATGAGTTGTTTGTAAAGACATTTAACATTCTGACTGAAGAAGAAAGAAAATAGTTTTGGCACATAGTGTGGACATGATTTTCAGCCAAAAACTCAGACCCTGCTTTAAGTTCACAGTGGATGCATGAAAGAGATTAAAATATTCTTCCTTCCTTTACCTATAAATCCATTTCATGAATTATTTATTTTAGGCATTAAATACCTAAAAAACAAAAACATCTTCTTTGTGGAAATGTGTAAGTTAGTATTGTTAGTTATTCAGACCAAAAACATAGCAAAAATAGTAACAGTTAAAAGTAACAAAGAAGCATAATATATTACACTATTTTTGACTTCCATGGTGAAATTATCTTTATCAAGTTGACAATACCATCGAATACTATCACTGCTAATAGTATTACCAGTATTTTGTCTTTTTGAGGGTAAGTTCATAAATTAACAATTTTAACCTAGTGTACTAACTTATACCTCCTAGATAAGAGTATGTTAGAGCTATATAACTGTATATTATATATTGTATATTATATGTATAGCTAATATACTGTATATTAAGATCTTATTAGCATCTCTAGATTATGAAAAATTGGAAAATCTATCTGAAGGTTACAGATTGCAATCCAATAGCACAGTTTTACTACAGTATGTAACCAATGTACCACACACACACAATGAATTAATTCACAGCACATTCAAAAAGAAAATGAAGTAGAAGTGAAATAGCATTTGAAGTAGATTATAGCTTTATGTTGCTTTGGTACTGTGAAATAAATACATGACTTTAACAACACCAAGCTATTGCACTGAATGTCAAGCAGTACTTAAATAGGCCACTGAACAAAGGCATTATGGGAAAGTGATAAGCAGATGCAAAGAGAGGGTTCAGAAGCAGAGCTGTCTTCCGGGACGGACAACCTGTGGGCCCTATATTGAGAAAGTTCTAGCAATGTCCTCTAATGGTATGGCCTATTCATTGGGTGTGGGGGAGACGTGGCCCACCCAGAAAAATGTATCAGAGGCTCCATAAATTTTTGCCACGGCCCTGCTAAGAATGAATGAATCAATGTCTTTTCATTACGTTTTTTTGAACATGGATCAAATAAACATATTTCCCATCAAAAAGAAATATTTTCTTTGATAATATTTTCTCAGTTCATGAAGTTCACATAATGTCATCAGTGTTTTGGTGAGTATAATTTCTATGGTTTTATTTCTGTTGAGCTGTTTTTTTAGACTGCTGGTGCTAAAGCACAACATCACCTTCACTGTCTTCCTCTGCTTTGATCCAGTGGACTTCAAACACATTCATTTTTAATCATGCATGCAGATTTTAGCCTTAAACAAAAAGACGATCAATAAAGCATGAGTGTGAATGACAGGAATTACTAATTGTAATTTTGAGGGCCGGTTGGAGTCAGCGGCATCGTGTTGTGAAGGCTACTGTGAAAATAAATGAACACCTGGCTGGTGACAGAAATCGCATCCCTATGAGAGGAAATAGTGGTTTACACTTGTGGAAAGAAATAACACAACTGGAAAAGCGTGTAATCAAGGTCTCCTCTTTAGAGATGAGAGAAAGGTTAAAAGTGAAGCAAGGTCATAAAGCCGGTGTCAGCCACAATTGTGAACCTGTGAAAAAGTAATGGATGGAGATACACAGATATGATGTTGGAAAATAAAACAAGTAATTAAATAAACTAATGTAGTATAATGCTTTTTTGTTGCAAAATGAAGCTGCCAATTTGTGAATGTAGTTTGATTTCTGACATTATTCAAATTATCAAAATTATGGCACTGAACCTTATAATGTGTTCATGTGAGTCATTATTTTTAACATGACCACTGTGTAATTTTATAGAAAAGTCAAACAGAAGAATAACTGTTATCTTGAGACTTTTCAAAGACTGTTCATCTTTCAGATATGTCAAAGCTTTGGGAAGCAATATTTGGGCTAGTGCTCGCATCACTGGCTTTTATTGGTATGGATAAAACATTTCATGCATCAATATGAGTAAATTGCTCGTTGTGGTTCATTTGGCTTTTCAGTTGAAAGCTGACGACCATTCTCAGTTATTACAATTTGTTTATAATAAATCATTCCAAGGTGAAAACAGCTATTTTTTAGGTTTCTTTGGCCAATGCAAAGTAGTCTTTAAATTAATGTTTTCCATGTACAGGAGATACAGTATGTGTTTTGTTACTATTGAATGCCATCATAGGAATACCCCATTCATCAATTATACCCCATTTTAAACTATTTTTCAATGGTACTTTTGAGAAGCAAAACTTTTTCACATGGAAAAAGTTTCACGGTGCACCTTTAATAATTGATGAAATTCAAGTTGAGACTTTCCTTACAAACCATTAAGTTCAGCAGAAAACTATCTGAGCTCAGAGTAAATAGATATGATGCGGCCATAATGTGAGGGGGTAGCCAAGTGAACAGCCTGCAAATCAATTGTTCAGCTGGGAAAAAATCCCATTGTTTCTGGCTGATGGAGACGTATAAAGTTTATTGCTTTATGTGCCCAAATAACACACTCGATTTGGACTTGTGGTCTTGTGACCTTTGATCGTGCTTGTCTGTGAGGTCCACAAGATCGTAGGGTGTTCCATTTATCATTTGAGGTTTCAGGAGGATAGTCATGAGCACCCCTTTGTGTGCCGAGTCAGCCCTGCTGCAGACATCACAGTGGACCATTACCCAGCAGCCCATGCGGCAAAATGTCCTGACAGCCAAGGGTGTCGTTCAGGACAGGACTTATGACATAGTGCTGCAGATAGCAGCAGTTGATGCCAAAATGTGTCTTTCTTTCAATTTTCTTGTAGCATTGTGGCATTTCTGTGATTAAGGATCATAGAATATCAAAAGGTTGACCCTAAAAGACCCTAAAAAGACATATTTTACCATGACTGTGCCTTTAAACAAGGTGCTATCCCGACAGACTGCTCCTGTCATAAGTGTGTGTATACATTGTTATTAGATGGATTGGATTGGATTAGAAAGTGTCTGCCAAATTTATTTTGAACTGAAACCAACCAAAAACAACCAAAACCAAAAAAAACACTGAGGTACATTGCAGGCATTTCAAGCTACTGTCATTTGTAAGAAAATGATGAAGAGCAGAGAGCCATGCTCTTTGAATCATTCACGACACCTGTCCTAATCACCCAGCATCCACACAGACAGACTGAGCAGAAAATATACTTAGTGATGGGTCACAAAAGATGAGCATTGATGAGCGAGGTGATGAAAATATATGTGCTGATGATGAGATCATGATGGGATGCGATGTTATGGAAGATGAACCTCTTCATGTTTCTAATGTGATTCTGAACTAAGAATTTGTCTTATTAGATGTTTGTCCTACAATTCCATAGAAGCAAATGAGAAATACAATAAGAGTACAGAGATTCTTCAGAATCTTCAAAGGAGACTTGCCAAGATTACTGAAGTCCAACAGAGAGTTTAAAGTTGTGTAAATGAAGGCTTAATTAAATCCAGTTAATAAAACTAGAAGTGTAAATAGACAACTGCTCACCTCACAACTGTGACAGTTGTTTCAGCATCCCAACTCCACCTTTATTTCCATTTATTTATGACTAACTTTAACTATATAAAGCAGTTCAGGGAGGTATTTAGAGTTCAAGTGGCATGTTAAACCTCTGGAAATCAGGAGAAAAATCCAGGAAGGGGGAGATTTAACTACAATTAGATTTAAGATTTAGGCCTTGTTACACTCATGATACGTCTGTTACACTCGAAGGTTCTTAAACGAGAACACTGAAATCTTTCTTTTCTAAAAACAGGGTGGGTATAAAAAGGGTATTAATTACTTAAATATTTTTATAATATTTATATGATAATAATAATAATTACTTAAATATTTAAATATTTTATGTTGCTATGTGGTTCCTTACTGACCCAAATGAAAAGATCCTAAATCTCTATGATGTTCTGATTTTAAGATGTTAATCAGGTTTCTCCTTCATTATATATTTTCAGATAGTTTTATGACACCTCTAGGCAAAAGTGTTTTAAAATCTCCTAGTATGAACCGCAGTAATAATGATGCTTGCCTCAGCAGGCACTAAATAATTCACACAAATGACTAGACCCGCTTAACTGCAAGAATACTGTAAATTATACATTACAATTATACTGTAAACAAAATGTGTTATTTGTGCCTCGTGTTGTTTGTCTCTTCGTGTGGCCATGCTGCAAGTCTCTTTTGTTCAGCATTTCAATCTTTTCATTTTTTCTCTCTGTTGGAACACGTTGCCTCCATCTGAGCTGACACGAAAAGCATTTACTTTCCAAGAAATTCCATCGTTGTTGCCCCATCCACAGATTCAAGGTTGCTATTGTGGTGTTCCCCCTGCTGAGCTCTTATTTGTAACTTTGATTTGTATTGAACCTTTGAGTTGTTGACTGAACCAGGTGAACCTAATTTACAGAGTTCAACCAGGTCTGAATCACACACATTCTAAACCAAACATCTGACAACTCAAACTTAACGTGAACTTTTCCTTGGAGACTAACTACATAGTGAAATTTTTCTTTGTTCTTCTTTGAATAACTCTCGATGGTTTTGAATTATTACAAAACATTAGTATTACATAAATTTTGCCTCTAGAATTTGCTATTTTTGGCTACTTAAATGTTTTAGGTTTGGCCTTCAACATTTTCTTGTTAGTTTATTAGTAAAGACTTTCACTATGTACAGAACCTTTGCAACTTTTCTAACCAGTAATTGCACTATTCTTACTCTCTGTGTGGGTTCTTAGTACAAGGCACAAATTACTGCATGGCCATGACTGACACCTCCAAAAACATCAAGAATTCTTGTTCACAAAAAGACGAATTGGGTGTTTGGGTAAGTGTACTATCAAAATTTTAATGAGACAAATTCAGGTGTCTGGATTTCAGCTGGGGAGTGATGCTGTATAGTCCCAGGAAACTTCCAGACCACAGTAGTCCGCTGTACCCCCACAAACTAGTACTCTAGAACTAGGAGAAATACAGTATTATTTTTATTGAATACATTTGGCATTAATACAATGCAGACTACGCGTGCAAATAAACAGCCACACACAATTCTTAGTAAATTCACACTGCTCTCTGGAAACAACATGAAGGTTTAATCTCATTGTATCAGTAGAGGCACTGAAAGTGTCACTGCTTTGTTATAGTTCAACACTCTCCATCATTATGAATGACCTTCAGTAATGTTATGTAATTGTGTTGCATTCTGTGGGTGAGAAACTCAATGTTCAATGTTCAGCGCTAATGATTATATGATGCTACAATTTTGTCACGACAGCTTGGTGAGCGAGTGAGCAGGGTTTGTGTTTATTTCTCCTCTGTTGTCTGAAAGTAAAGCAATTTGGATAGGGTTTCATTTTCTCAAGTTCCCTGATTAACAGGGTTAGTCAGGAAACACAGAACAAGACAAAATGTGGGTTTGTAATAAAACAAGTAACAATACCTTTACAGAAAGGTTTCAGTGTTAATATAAGCGGCCTGATCTGACCCATTCAATTTGGTTGATTTAGTCATAGTAAATATTAAAACAACAGATCATTTGTTTGGCTAAGGTTGGTTTGGCTCTGATAATATTTAGAATAACAGCACAAGTCTGCGTCGGTTGTCTGAGTTTACCTGAGCTATTAATTTTGTTTCTGTTGCACCTTATTTTGGACACTTGAAGGTAAAGGCAAGTAAAAAGCCTCTATTTTCCCTTCTTTTGGGAATTTCTAATCTTACCTGCAATTTAAAATGTCAATGCCAATATTTCTGATGGGCTGGATCATTTTCCATTTGATCAGATTCCATTTGTTTAATGAGACATTGATCCACTCAAAAAAGAGTCTCTTTTCTGTTTCTGTTTAAAGGGTTTGGATATGTTAATGCAGGGGACTAGTGTTAGTGCAGAGGTCTACAGAGACTATAAAGTTCTGAGGAGCTTGAAGATGAAGCTTAAAAGCTGCCTAAATTAAAGTGAATTAACTCCTTTATAAAATTCTAGGCAGATGGCATTAAGGAGATAGAACTCTGAAGATTGCTGTATCTAAAGTGCTCAAGATAATCTTTAGTAATGTTAAAGCTTTCAAATAATTGTAGAAACACAATCTTTCTGTGTAGACAATCTTTTTGTGTAAAAACAACAAAAATTTTTTAAATTGTCAATTTACCTGCCTGTATGCTTCTGGTTAAATTTCTTCTAGTAAATTTGTAAGTAAATTTCGGTTGATGTTCAGTTAACTTACTGTTAGTGTTACTGTTAGTATAGTAATTTCACATCATCTTAATGTGATGCTAAATCATGGTGGCATTTTTTCTTCCAACCTACTGCTAACCATTTTGAATATATAATGATGTCAGTAACGTTTTCCAAATTTGATATGTAAGCATTTGGGCTGTATTACATTACTTCTGTTTTGACATATGTCTGTCATGTCTATTCGAACAAATTTCGCACCAACAACATTTAGCTCCACCCAACAGGAAGTCAGCCATTTTGGATTTTCTACAAACATTTAACTCATCCTAAGGATATTATGTGATTTTCACTTAACTTGGTGAGCATTATGCTAAGACATAGAAGATTTAAAATTGTGAAGGGATTTTTGATATCTCTAATAAAAAAGTAAATTTATGACAAAAAAGGAAGTCTCTTATATCTACATCATGCATTAAGCGATTTACAAATTTGGGCAATATGTTTGGTGTTGTGGTGGGCGACATTGATATGACTATTGTGAGTCACAGTCATAGCGCCACCAACTTTACTTGGTCACAATAATGTAGACACATTGCTGATATAGAGTTCTAGAAGGATTTGTGATATTTTAAATTATGTTGCCATGGTAACGTGTCAAACTTTACAACCACATTTATGTGTATTTGAGGTTCTTAACATGCTTAAAATTACATGAAATTGAAAAGTATTTTAGTGGTCAGCGGTTAGGTGTGGGTAAAAGCTTAGACATGGGTGTGACTCTGTAGCTCTGTACCAAGTTTGTAGGTAAAATTAGCCCCATCACTTTAGTAAGTCACAGTCAAAGTGCCACCAACTGGCAGCATGAAGTGTACCAACAAGTGTACCGAAGTAGAGCCCTCAAAGTCAGCCATGATTAACCCACTAACCTGCCAAATCCCCAAAGCACAGCTTTGAAAGCAAAAGTGCTCATCCATTTCCTGATTGGTGAAATGTTTCAACCTAATACTTTAAATTAACTGATTTTATTGTAACAGCATAAGACTTGTAAAATACTAATACATTTATGCAAATGAAGTCATTATCAAATCATTTTAAAGACATACAGAAGATCATTTAGATTTTTCAAGAAGGGTTTCATTATAGATAATTAATTCAGGACATTAATTATGACCCATTTCAGGCCCTAACAAGAGGGTTAGTATTTATTTATGCACAAACACTTTATACCACCCCCAGAGATATTCTGTTATGAATGTGGAGAGAGAAAATAGCCCCGCTTTTTTCCAACATAACTAAAACTACTTAACATTTATTCAAATATCCAGAATCCTTTGCACTGCAAGATAAAGCAAGTCATTGCAGAGGAATGCAAAACTATTCCAAAAATCAAATTCCTTCCCTGTAACTTTAGGGACTCCGTACCTCTGTGTATGTTTTGCACATACGCAGGAAAAAAACATGAGGGTCTTGTTTTAAATAAAAACTGCCACAAGCTGTTTGCTTTTTTATCTGAAAATACAAGTGGCAAATTCAGACAAATTTGTTGTTTTAATAAGTGGATCATTCCTGGCCACACATCACACTCTCCACCATTACAGTGAAGCTGATAAAACATGCAGCTTTTCTTAGACCAAGGAAACGGCAGATTGGCTGGATGCACCAGGTAACAAGTTAAACAAATTCAAGTTCATTTGAAATGCATAAGGACAATCGATCAGAATGTTGGTCTGTGCCACACTGCTGGTTAGTTAATATAATTCACGGCATGCATGTATAATAAATATTTTAATGTGGCACAGAGGGGGGAAAATATTTTCCAGAGAAGGTTTCTGCAAGCAGCAGGGTCCTTAAGATCTTGTGCAGAGAAAGTCAAACATTATTCATCCATTTCCTCACTTTATTTCTCTTTAAGCAATCTCCCAAGCCACGAGCGCAGTTTTCAAACTCACTGTCCAATACAGATCCTGCATTGTCTGAGACTGTGGTGCCCTGTGAATACCAACATGACAACACTATGCAGATCTAATCTACTAACACAGCTGCTGGGCCACATTTAAATCGTTATGGCGAAACTATTTGGCATACAAACAATGCACACTCAGTTGTGAACCATAAAGCATTGATCTGTTGAGATGTTTTGGTGAAAACATCCTTTTCACCTGTAATGGTGAATACTTTAAATAACCAACACTCAGGAGGCCATGAAACCACAAAACAACACAGCAAAACACAAACCAGTACTAACAACAGAACAGAACTAAATCAGGGGTATAAATACACAGAGAAAACTAAAATAGAAACAGGTGAAAACAATAAGTAACCAAGGCAACGAAGGAGGAGCTTATGACAAACTAATTAACAGGACAATGACTAAAACAACACCAGAAACAAGGAAACACAGGAGACAGTGAACAAACCATAACGATGACATCACCCTGGGTGTTTTGTCTTTTAGTCATCCATTAAATAATGTAAAATATACATGAAATGCATCCTGACTGACTCAGACAGTGAAAAAACATTTCATGATTTATTTTCTTAAAACACCCCAGAACAACTTTTCCCACAGGAATGCATGTGATATTTGTCATGCATATTTGCATGACAGATATTTGCTTATTTGCATATTTGCAACACTACTTGTTTGTACAAATTGTACAATATCACATTGCTTCAAAGCAGCTTTACATATAAAGAAACAAATCACCCAATGCATGCTGTAGATATTAGAGACTTCCTGTTTCATGACACTGAATTTAAAAATTCACTCCAGGCACTTTTCATGTATAATATATTCATGTATGATATATGCATCATCTTTTTTGCCCCATACCAGGGGACGCTACCGAGGCCCCTGCCCCACCAATTTGCCAGCATATTTAGGGGCCTTGAAAACCTTGATGTGGTCTCACACTTTAAGGTTAAGGTGATTATGTTCTGTCAAATGGCTGCAGGCAGCAAAGATCCCCAGTGGCATGTCTTTGAACACCACGTTGAAATCTGGTGGATAAAAATGGTCAATATTTGATCACCATGGAGAGAGCGAAATTGCTAATGATGGACAGCATTCTTTACTCCATTACTGAACCTCTGTGTCTACTGAGAGGGGGCTTGCTGCCTTAAAAATCACAATTGTGTTGTTTGTCTGTGCCAGTTTGATGTTTGTTTTCCTGGTGCACCAGAATTCCACTTTATCCCTCTGTGATTGGACCTCAGTTTTGCTGTTTTCTGCACCAGATACTCAGTCAACCTCCTGTATTGTAACTTATCTCCATTGTTGATGCAACCCATACATACATACAGATGTGTAAATTGGGATCAGATCAGCAGAATGTCCAGGAATCTTTTATACTTTTATAGAGTCATGTGCTGGAGGAGGTGTGGCTTTGTGAAGCACTCTTTGTGAAGCCTTTCTGAAATGACGTACCCTTCCTTTAAATCTGGCCTGAAGTGTCTTGAAGTGCCATATTTAAAGATGGTCCAATTATGCCCTTTATTAAAGTCTTAATTTTGTGTCTGGGGTGAAGTAGAATAGGTAGTCATGCTTAATTGTTCAAAAACACATTATTTTTCACATATTTTACACTATTACAACACCTCTGTTTCCAGTCGAATAGTCTGTCTCTATGAAACCCCTCCTCCAGGAATGCTTTGATTGGTCAAGCTGGGCCAGTTTGTTGTGATTGTTCACCTGCTTAAAAGGTATTCCAAACATTTCCTGACCCTTACCATAACCACAAGCTTTCACTTGTGTATCACTTTGCAGACTTTTTTTATGCTCAAACAGCAACGTTACACATTAACTAAGATCAAAAATGTGAAACACATACTAGGATCACTTTAAATGTATATAATTCAATTCAAACAATAATTCAAATGAAGAGTTTGGAAGAGTAAGATCTTCAGCAAATAATAAAATTTGGTCTTATTCTACATTCTGCTAATTAGCCTTATGTGTGTTTCATGGTAAAAGGCAAAGGATCAATTGATTTGAGTCTGCTAATTGTGTCATTTATTTGCACATGATGCCTGTGATATTTTAAGAACTAGTTTACATGGGAACTGGAATGTTTTTTGCACAGACATAAGTGATGCAATTATTTTACCTAGAATTTTATGAGAGCAGCTAAGCCCAGTACTTTGGGTGACCTTTGCACTGTTTTTGCACTCTTACATGTTTTGTCCTTAAATGCTTAATCCAGAATTCCTCAATTTATCAAGAATATCATCAATTAGGAATGTCATTGTCCTTTTATCCCAAGAGAGCTGAAAGCTGTCAGAGAAAGAATTCTGTTGTATCTCATCCTGCCACTGGTACTTATATGGTGGATGTTGTCAGTGACATTTTGGTCTGTGACATGTATTCACACTGAATGTAAGCGAGATCTCTGTCTTGACTAGTGAAAATGGTAGAATAAGAGAATGGTAGAGTAACTGTAATAAATGATCAAATTACCTCCTGAGGTACACACTGACCTTCACTCCCAGAAAAAATGCATCCTGGCATAAACTGCATATACAATGACTTGATAAGAGTGCCACCACACACTGCCTGAGGCCCCGGTCTTTAGGAATATATCCCCAAATTGCAAATTACTTATCTACAACTGTAATGGCTTCAAAGTGCTATTCTGATAAAAAGCATGTGATTGCTGTGATATTATTTTTCCACAGTACCTCTCCTCATTTATTTTGACCTTCGTCAAATACCGTACCTAAATTTAGCTAAATTTCCTGTTTCACTCTCTGATGTACCAACATGACGGGTCAGTGGTTCAGATAGTGCTGACATTCCAAACAATGTAATGACATTAAATCAGTAAGGTCCATCTACTAATGGACTTCAGAACGGCCACTGCAGGAGCAACATTAGGTATGATCCCAAATCCATTATGTTGGTACATCAATTAAGGAACATGGGAGGCCCAACCTGTCAGCTGCCCATCAGTGCAAGAAAAGCTCAGGATATAAGACCCCAAACTGCAGGAAAGCTTGACATGGTTGACCACACCAGCACCACATGATAAGTAAAAGGGCCACCAGAAGGCTTTACTGTACAAGAAAAAACAAGTCTTGGGGTCAAATGCAAATGACTTTTTTAAAATACAAAACGTTGTTTTCTAATGAAAGAAATTTAAATGTTGGTACTTATATTTTTTAATCAATTATATTTTTATTGATATAAGTAATTGAACATTGAAACAGTGAAAACACCTTCAGTTTACCATATTTCTATGGTCATTATAAATGTTTTGGTCAAGTGATCTTAAACCTTTGACTGTTAGTGTATGTTTTACCCATACTATATTTTACTTAATTTTTTTAAACTAGCTAATTGAAAATGAGTGAATACATGATTGAATACAATACAATACACACTCAAGCTTACAAGCATAAGAAACTATTATAGCATAGAAATCTCACTATATTTATATATATAATTTCCA
>JAZGTK010003058.1:0-28775 GCA_036877625.1 Ambastaia sidthimunki | reverse complement strand
TCACATTTTATCCCTGCGATTCATCTGGGGGCTGGGTAGAGCAGTTAAACTTTTATTGGTGTGCTGTTAACTTGCACACAAGGGTTCATCATTTATGTATTGTGAATAACACGGATTAACTTATTTTCATTCCATGCTTCTGATTAAAGATGTATTTCTTCCTCTGAGATTGTGCAAAGGTGCGAGGAAACAGACAGACAACAAATATTTTGATAACTGGTTCGAAGGTGAGCCACAAGTGGAGATTTTCTGCAAAGTACGTAAATTGGTAAATTATGCATTGGATAATGCATTAGATTTTAAGGGATATATTTTCTGTTTATTTCTGAGGGGCAATGATGGGCCATGAATCACAAGAAACGTTCTTATTGTTCTCTCAGACCAGTGGGAGAGGGCCATTGCATCTATCAAATTCCACTGGGTTACAATAATCTTTTAAGAACACAAATTGTCAGAGACAATGTGTAGTGTTGAAAGAAAAATCTGTGGCATTTCAAGACATTTTGAAATGGAGCTGATGGAAAATTTTCAAAATGAGTTTTGATAAAACGACAAGTGAGCTCCTAACAGACCTTCTCTAGTAAAGTCCACAAAAAAATAACACAACTAACTACCTGGACTACTGGCTGACCAGCTTTGCCATCAACCCCCTGGTTGAAAATACGATCTGGTTCTGTTTATAACTGTTTGCCGGTGTCTATCAGCACTACCAGCACTCTCAGCAAAGCTTTGGCAGCCAACCTGTAATCCCAACCCTGTTCCTGAAAGACAGTCACTTTCAGCTAACCCGAACTAATGAGACCTGGGCCTCAGGGATTAAAGGCAATTATTCTGGGTAGTGGACTAATTCGGTATCAGTACAATTATGGTATATGTGTATGTAATGTACAATCAAGCAAGCTTCCAACTTTATGAAACGTCTTTCATCCTTGTTGGAAAGAAATGGACATAATGGTACTAATTAAAAACAAACTGAAATGTGGTTTGGTGGGTACTGTAATCAGGATGGGGCTGATTAAATATGCAATGTGACGCATACTTGCCTCACTGCAAGAACCTACACTGCATGGAACTACGGCTGAGAGCCATATTGAATAATTACAGGATAGTCACAATGATTATGTTCTAATATTATAATTAGTGAACACTGCAATATTTTAACACATTTTTTATTGGCAATTAAAAGTAAACATTTACCCAAAACTGATTTTATTTACTTACTCTTACGTTGCTGCAAACTACGTCTGTCTTTCTACCGTGAAACACAAATTCTGTATTCCTGTAACTCAGTGAAGGAATCGTTTTGGATAAAAGCGTTTGCCAAATGAATAATGTAAATGTAAATAGAGATGATAGGCAATTGTTAGTAACTGACAGCCTCAGTTCACTTTCATTGTATGGAAAGAATAATTAATTATTTTTCATGAATCAGTTCTGTTTTAATGAATCAATTCAAAACTGATTCAATTATTTGTTTGCATGATCACTAAGGAAATTCTTAGAAGTCTCTGAAAGCTGAAAAAAACTTTATCAAACAGAGAACATAGCATTTATTTTACAACACAAATATTAAAATAGATATTTAATATTGCCAAAATGCTGAAAAACATCTAAATACATTAACTTTACTATCATTTGTGAAGCTAGAAAGGCAGGAGAGAGCCCCCCTCTCTAACTGTCAAACTCTCTCAGACCAGCGCAAAAAAGTTAAGCACAAAGTTAATTAAATGCATCTATCACTCACTTTTAATGGCAGCACAAACACACTCCGATTCTATATGTATGATTAAACAAAATCCTGCTTAAGATCTACTGAGCTTTTCAATCTCGAAACCCACTCGCTGCCTCCACTCGGACGACTGATAACTCGGAGCAAGCACAGTCCCTACTACAGTAAGGCATTATATTTTCCCATGTATTGATCAAAGCACAGCTTCTAACCTGTAAACTAATGACAGACCACCAAAATGACTGGAAAGGCCATCACTTGGTCCGAATCATTACACATGCTTACATTCAAATTGGCCACTTAGCATACCTTTTCAACAGCCCCATGTGTTTATCATTACCCAGAACCTTCTAAACGGCCAAACATTATTCTAGCTCTCTAAATAGCACTGCAGTGTTTAGCTCCAGTCTGTACTGTATAACCAATGCCCTGCTAATGGTTTATAAATGCTCGTAATTAGCGAGGGAACACGGATGGGTCATGACTTTAAAATCGCAAGATATCGTTATGCCATTTAATCAGCAAACTAAAATGGCTTGATCACAAAGGAAATTAAACAAATATTAAACTTTTTTATTTGTCTAGTAAGACAAATGCTTGGTTTGTCTAGTAAGACAAGCATTTGGTTGTACAAAAAAGTCTCCTCCAAAATGATGGTTAGTGCCTCTACTAAATTTAAAGGATATTAATTAACAGGAAATACTTTCTGGTCCATTCAGGATCAAACACAGACTAAGAGACTTCGGGCCTCTCTGAAGGTGCCACCTGTGGCTCAGTCGTTTGAGTAAGAGTATACAGGACAACACTGTGGAATTTTACCTTGTCCAGATTGTAAGTGCAGCCCCTATGTAAGAAAAGTATGTTTAAAACAGCAGAGGCATCCGGGCATCAGTACAGTAGTAGCAGAAAGAAAATAAATATGGATCTCATTGGTGATGAGGGAGCTTAATAAACAGTATCAGTAAAAGATCAAAGGTACCAGAGTAAGATGACAAAGCTTTTAGCCTCTCTCTTTTTAAAGCAGATACAAACAATATAGACAGTAAAACATCACCATGAATGTACAGCTGTAAAGTGGCTAACCACACTGAAGATACTTAAGGACAAAATATGTTTATCTAACAAACTAGAATACATAAAGAAGCAAACAAACAGTAATAAACAGCAGTATTCACTATTTTGCTATTAAACTAAACTAAAATGCTGCACAGAGAGTCAAATCAACGACTCCAAACAAACTAGTTCCCTAGAACAAATCAGACTAGAATGAAGCCAATGCCACATGTGAGAGAGAAAAGACATTCTAGCAGATATCAGTTTACTCAGCCTTATGCGCAACACAAATATGACATTACAAACAAAGGTGGAAAAAATACCATGTCTCTAAAAAAATATTCTATTCTGAAAACATCTGCGCTACTGTCACACTTTTGAAAAAATGTATGCATTTCTACTTTCGATTAGTTACTAGTTAAGTAGTTAACACATATAACTCATGAAGCTACTTTGCATGTATAGGTAATTATAAACACTTTGTTTATCATTGTTTTAATGCAATGATTTTAATGTGAGCATGTGTTTAAATTTTCAGCATAGTTGCTTTCCTCACTGTATTTTATTTAGAAAGATTCTGTGAAAGAATAAATGAGCAAACAGGTGAAAGAGACTAAGCAGAATTATGTGACCGAGCTCAACATTCCTGCCTAGTCAAAAATAAAGACATAATAAATGTCGACCTGCTGTGTTACGCGCTGTGTTGCGCTCTCATCCGCTCCATCTCAGCCACAATACATCACGATCACAACATAACTAGACAGCAATTTTCAGCTAACTTTACTTAACGGCCAAAAGCAGCGAATGTAACAAAAATGCCTATGATTATTCTCCATTCAGACCTTCATTCATTCATTACACTTGCCTTATGATGGACAGTGCTTTTAAAACTTTTGTGTTGGTATCGTGAGACCATCTCTCGACTTCTTTTGCTCCCGAGCAGAAAGCATGAGGGCTTTGTTACCCAGCAGTCATGTTGTCCTAACCTCTCTGATCACACAAAAGACACTCACATGCCACATGTAGGCATCCATTTACGCCTCTTTAGAAAAACAACATCAAAAGAGTCATTACGTCCCACAGAAGGAACAATAAAGAGATACACACCAATATCTGCTCTCAGAATTATAAACAATGGTTTGCATATAAATATAATTTTAAAATCCTTTTGTTCATAATCTACACAGCATTTTGCAGTATTAATTAAAATGTGTTTAATCAACAGAACTATGCCTATTTAAATATTTTAAAGCTAACATATTTTAAACTTAAAAGTTAATGGGTCTTAAAATTGAAATTGTTATGATTTATGTTCCACGTAGAGTTTACCTTGTATGCTGAGCTGCTGGTAGGTTTTTATGAAAAACAAACATGTTCATAAGTTAAATGAACTCAAGGTTTTGTTTGTGCATAAAAATTTGGATAGAATGTAAATTATAGATATATATGTTTCTTTAATGAAATATAATAATTCTTATTTAATATACTAATACTTTTATCTATAAAACAAGTATTTGCACACTTTAGTGGAAAGAGGTGTCAATAAAACAAAAGGAACAAACATTTAAATACAAAATATACATTTGATCTGTAAATATTGAAGTATTAGATTAGATTCCTTTATTGTTCCTTATTATAGATAATTAAATCAACTAGTTTTTTATGGTTTAAAAGGTAATTCTATGGCTCAGTTCATAATCACAGTTCGATCGACTCACTTCACAAACTCAGTTGTGTTGATTCTTTACTATTTGAAAGGTTTCATCACATTTCATAGTCTTTCACTCTAAAGCCATTTATGTTCTGGAGCAAAATGCTGGTGTCTGTCTCACAGGTATCTCATTTCAAAGAGTTGTGTGTTTGAGATCTGACCAACACATATTGTTGTCCATTTTCATCATGGAATATAATTAAGCTACTCTGGGGGTTTAGGAACCCCACTGAGCTGGAATAACCATCTTTCCATATCAATAAGACGCATGATTAGCAAATTATCATAAATAAATCACAGAAGATGGATTGCAGACCCAATCTGTCAGTCACTTCTTAGGAAAGCCAACAAAACACAATGTTATTATTGAGTGATGTACACAAGTTTAGTGGTGTATTTACATACAAAACGCGCCCCTCGCATGAACAAGCCAATGTTCTCTATTAAGACACACAAGATCCTATTACCACACTATCAATGCAAACAAAACACTTGTCACATAGGAACATTTTTGCATATTTTGTTGCAAGATAACTTACTGAGCTGCCAACCTTCTGACACATGAAAAAGCAACAGGAACTGATTTGTTCATGCAGTTACACTTATAATCAAAGTCACTGTCTGAGAAAACAACAGTAGTGGGATGCACAAGGTTTATACGCCTAACACTTACACTATACACTTAAGAACGTTTATTTAACTGCAACACAGAAAGAGTTTAGTTAACTGCAACACACTTAAGGAAAGGGGGTGTTCATGCATTCCAAAATATAAGTCTTTTTACACTTGGCACTTACACTAGTCACAGTTTTTCATTTTACAAAGAGTTAAAAGATTTTTTTCACAATCTCTTCTACAAACCCTTTGTACAAACCAACTTTTACACGTGTGCATTTAATCTCTGTACACTGGTAAAGTTTCTCAAGCACTTGAGACTTTTTTTACACTTTGAAATGCTTTTACACTCGTTACCCTTAAAGGGGGAAAGGTGTTAATGTATTCCAAAACAAACACTTTTGCTTATACGCAACACTTCACATATGCACTGTTTACAGCTGCGGTAAAGTTTGTTGCAAAACGTTTTTTAAAACATGAAAGTTGTACACTGTTTACTCGCAGAAAAGCGAGATCCTCCCGCATTCCCACACGAAAATGAAAAACAATCTTTAACAAAGTAACACTTTCTCCCCAACAATACTGTTTGCAGTGTGGGGAGCTGAGGTGATGTAACGGGAGGGTTTCGGTCGTGTTACGTCGCTTGCAAAATAAGTTGATGAACACACATTAAGCTTTACACTCGTTTATGGAGGGGGTCTTAATGCGCGCAACGTCGTCCGTGGCGGTGCATGAAGAAAGCCTTTCATCGAAGTTTGTTCTTACCTCTCACAGGAGGGCAAAAGCTGCGACCAACCGGACCCACTAGAAGTAAAACACATTCTCTTGATGGCATATCCGCACGGGGCCCTCCATTAGACACGGGCGCAAAGTGCACGATAACGGGGAAAAGGAGTAACGATACGCCGCGTCTGTCTCTTGCTGCCCGAGTTAAAGTTCTTGTTTACCTTCTGGCGATGAAGGTATAAAAGCGGAACGCCGCAGCTGGTTTGGAGTAGCCGAGTCAAAAACTTAAGATCCCGATGTTTGTAGTAAGTGAACCCTACCCGTCTAACTGTTTCGGTCTGTCTTCTCTTTTCCCTGCACACGTTCGCTCTGTCTCTCGCTACAACTGTCTTTTCAACACACACACACACAGGGAGAGAGAGCGAGGGGATCGGATTGCTCAGCAGATCGTCAGAGTAGGAATGTTCCAGCCCTACAGCAGCAGAGAGGGTTGCCCGTGTGTGTGTGTGTGTGTGTGTGTGTGTGTGTGTGTGTGTGTCAATAGTACCACCATGCCCGCCCCCTACACCTCACATCCAAAACCATCAACCTGGATTTGTCTCTGTTTTTATAACATTTTTAATTATAATAAATTGTACATTTTGTTTGTTATTATGTTTTATATTTTGTATATCTGTCTGTTTATCTGTCTATCTACAAAGGGGGGGGGGATAGAAACCTCCCTGTCTGTCTGCCTGCCTGTTTTTTGCCGAGCTAAAATATGGAGAAACATTAAAATCATAGAATGCCATCCTTAAGCATGAACTTTTTCAACAAACAACAATCACAATACCACAATACTATTTATTAATACATGTACAGAAATGGTTATTATTCAAATTCTTCACATGTGATTGGCAGGTGGTGCCCCGTTTGCTCACTGCCTTAATCCTCAGCAATGCAAGAGTTTTCAGGAAGCATGTGGTATATTTGTACAGAGCACATTCCTCAGTCATTCATTGACAAGGCCAGATACAAAAAAAGACAGAGGTCTTGAAACACAATAAATGGGTTAAAATGCCACAGTAAAGCAGAACACATACTGTTGCATGCATTTTGCTCCTGTAGCACTGGTTCAAGTGAGTGATTGTGTCCTGGTTTGAGTAGCTACATTCTGTGAGTCCTTTTTGGCCTCAGGATTGTTGTTTGGACGTGGCTTGTGTTGTTTGGCTGAGGATATTTCCTCAGCACTTTGTGAGATGATGGTGTGTGTGGAGGGAATTTCAGGTGTGGGGGGAATTACTGGTAAATGTGTGCATGAGAGCGAATGTGTGTGTTCGACCTGTGGAACGGACCAAATGTACTGGGCGTCCAGAATTTGTGTGTGAAGCAGTCATCTGTTCTGCGTACAGGGATGTGTAAAAAGCATAATCAACTTTTCAGCTGTAATTATTGGACAAGGCTGTGATGGGGCAGCCCACCCGGGCCGAAGTACAGCAGGTGCTGCCTGCCATCTCACCGCCCATTCCAGTGGAAGGTGTGATCCAATTTTTCCCAGGTCTGCAGAGAGAGTATAAGAGACAGAGAGAGAGAGCCACAACTGTTGCTTTCTTTTCTGCCTGAGAGGATCTGAACGTGCCAACATGTCCCACGCCAAAATTCCTCCCTTTGATATTTATTTAAAACAGATTTACAGCTATTATCAGTACCAAATTTGTGACTTTAAAGTTGTGATCTGTAACTTTTGCCTCTCGCCATCTCAGTTTGAAACAAATTTTTTTTTTTTTTTTTTTATTTTTGTTTATGCATGTTGAAGTCAAACTGAGATTTCCTACAAAATCTGACTCAGCAGCTCCAAAAATGAACTTACTGTTGCGAATCAGGGTAAAGTAAGAAGATCGTTTTAAACACTGATATGTTATATACTTGCTCAATAACTGTTTTTTGCCTATTTTCTGCATGCAAAGTTATGCATCAAGTCAGGGTAATTGAAATAGTGTTTTGTTGGAAAAGTGCCTTTTGCCTAAGGAAATGGGCTAAATACTGTAGGCTCACATTAAAGAATTGAACATATCTAAAAACAACAATAGTATAGAGACTTGGAGAGCTCTTTTGACTTTTGGTCCAATAAGTAACCACCTACCAAATGCCCTAGTAACCTCTCAGAACACTCTAGCAACCACATAGCAATGTGTTAAATACCATACAGAACCTTAGCAAATACATAGCAATAGCAAACACAATGCTCTGTAACATTGTTTCTCAACTAAGGGGCCAGGACCCACTAAGTGGCCTCAAGCAAACATCCAAGGGGTCCTTAAGATTACTTTAAATTATTTAAAATATGCATTAAAACAAGCTAAAGCAACTACCAATCAAGATATTTCTTTATGTTTGGTTATTTTTTATAATGAATGAATATTTTTTTAGTTCTAGTATGCCAACCTCTTATGCCAATATTTAATTGGGTAGAATTGTGTCTGGGGGAAGGTTCAAATATTATTTTTATGATTATTATTCAGATAGTATTTGACATTCACCCATTTTTAACATTTTCCCATATTAGTGGCCTTTGCCTCTACAGTTCCCATTCCTCTCACCTCACCGTATCTCAGCACACTGTATCTCAAAGCTTTTTATTTTATTGAATGGGATTTTGTGAGGGAAAAAAACTCAGCCCAAGCCAGGAGCAGCAGGCTGTCTGTGAGCCCTGCACTGGCTTTAAAAGCCCCTGTATGGGGCTGCAGGAATCAAAAGGTCCTGGAATAAAATCTAAGGTGTTAGCATGACCCACACTCTAGGAGAGCAGGTGTCGACCTCTCAACTCTCAAATCACGTATGTTACAACTCTGTCAAACTCAAGCTCTGTCCAGGTCAGCTGTCTCATTCATTACCTCTTTTTTGTATTTTGGACTGGTGGGTAGGAGTGTATGCACGTGAGAAGGGGAAAGCTACTATGTAGTGGGACTAAGAGCATTTGGGTGAGGGGCGTCAGAGGGACTGGGATTGAGTGGGTTGGGGGTGATTTGACACAGTTGATGTGAAAGGCCAGAAAGCGGACAGTCTGTGGGGAGCAGGGGTCTTCATACAAAAGAGCTTGGAGGGGGTCAGGCCCAGCAGAGAGCGAGTGATGCTGGTTACACAGACTCCTCTCTGGCCCTGCTGTCGCATTTCTGTCCGTTTCTTTAACATGTCAGTTCTGAATAAAATGAAGAAAATGTTCTGATAACCATGTGGAAGCCACATCCCCACCAGAGATTTTTTCCAACTTCGTGTTTGCTATGAGTTATGCACTAATTTAAATCTCCCAGAAATTAAAATTATTTATATTTAAATGATTTGCTTAAAGAACTGTAGCCAAGGATTGTTAAGAGTTTTGCATTTTGAGGTCATTTTGCACCTTGAGAATAATTAGGCATATTTCCTTCCCAATAATGTAAAAAATATCAAATTGTACTTTATTTCTAATAATAACTTATTGTTTATTTAGCACAATTTGCCCAGATAAGATTTGTCACTCTTCTTTAGTGAAAGAGTCAGTCACAGTAAATGCAAACAGACCCAAAAATAAAATGCTCAAAAAGATTGTTCACATTCCACCTAAAGCCACAAGCGGCTTAAAATTAGCCACTGTATCATCACAGCAGAGCCCTCACACACCCATCTGTCAGGTGCTTAAGCCTGTTTATTGTTTGCTGCCTGTGTGTCCAGGGTAATCAGGAGCTGATCACTGTCAACAGAGTGTTTACGAGCTGCAAAGCAAGACAGGGCAGTGTTGACTTTTCCAGCAGAGGCTATGATACTCTCCTGGGCCAGACTCTCCTCCCCTTGCCCGCTATCAAAAGGTCATTAGAGATAGCAAGAGTGCCATGAGGGGTCAGAGGTCAGAGTACACAGCTAAATCAAACCTAGGAGAATCCTTAACCTCACATAGGAATGTGTGTCTATATGCCAAAGGTTAGCTTATTAAATCCTGTGAAACAGAACCTGTTCTACTATACTAGTCCGGAGTTTTGTGTGTATTATTTATACTATAAAAATACGAAGGCAGTAGTTTGAACTAGGCATATTTTGGAATAGAATTAGTTTTATCCTCAGGGAGAAAAATTGTAGTGTTGCATCAATATCAACCTGAAAAAGCATTTATGACCTAATTTGACATTTTTGAGTGTGGCATTAATTATTTTATCCATTGGAAATTAATTGTTTAATGAAAAGGTGCCTCGGTATGACAGGTGGTTGGAGGGGTGGGGCTGATAAAAGTAGGAGGGATTATTATCATTTTAAGGTGCAGAGCACCTTGATAAAATATTATGTGAGCTTTGCATGTCATAAAAAGGCTAAAAAAGTCATAAAAATTTAAATGTTAAATTTAAATACTGTTTAAACATTAAAAAAAAACTAAAAGTACAGAAAATATAAAACCTAGAAGGCCTACCAGTAAAATATATATGTTGTCTGAAATTAGATGTCATTTAACAACTGCACCAACTTTGTTGATTTGGGAAATGCTTGGTAAAAATAATTAATATTATAATAATATTATACAATGTACAATATGCAATTATTGAGTTGAGTGGTTGAACATTAAAACACATTTGGCGAAAGTGAAGACTCCCTTTACTGTTGTATAACACACGTAACCAGTCTCCTCCAGAAAAACCATATATCTCATAGCAAAGACAGGTGTGTGTGAGAGAGAGCAAGCGAGAGACCCCCCCCTCAACACCCTTCACCCCCCACCCATCTGGTTTGTGCATCACTGTGCTAAGATTGTATTATCCATTCTGGCCTCTCTGGGAATTTCATCAGTATGTTACATCTCACTTATTCGCTCATCTCTCTGCAGTCTGTTCTTTCTCTCTCACACACACACATACTCCCGTACATTCTTTCAGTCTCCATCATAACTCATTCACGCACACACAGAACCTCTTGGTTCCCTAGAGAACCCTCTCAGTGTTCTACTTCACTATTTACTCCCTCATCCTGTTTTTATCTTCAGAGATGCTTAACTCTGTAAAAAAAGACATTATCTCATGCTAGTCCATCTGAACTTTAACCACAGGAGTATTTCAGTTTTATCAGAACATTTCCCAGTATGCAACTGTGTAACTTGTACATGCAGCCGTCTTCTCCTCTCTTGAGGACACAGATATTGTAGACAGGGAATCATTAAAGATAAGCTGAAAAATGATGACACATTGGCTTATCCTGATGGGACGGGTGGATGTGGAATGAGGGAATAGGAGGGAAGGAAGCAGGTAAAGAGATTGATCAGTCACAGGGTGCAGTAATGTCTCCTTTAGCCCCAATGCTGTTTCAGCCACGCTAGTGATTTATAGTGCAGGATGACTGAGAACATCACTGCATACTCACTCGCTCGGCCACATGTGTGTGAGAACACAAGGATGCGCACAAACACACTGGGAGGGGGGTGGTGAAGGGTGGGCATACATACAGCTATTTTGTTGTTGTGAAATTAGAGAAATGTTGAGGTAAACTGTATTAACGTTAAACTGTATTGACAATCTGTGGCATACTGTTGGTTTACCACCATTTTGACTTTTCACTCACTCAAACAAACAAAAATCCTGTTAAAAAAAGTGACATGACACACAGGCCAGTATTGGTAACCCATACTTGAAATTTGTCCTCTGCATTTAACCCATCCAGTTAGTGCACACACATTGTGAACACACCCTGCAAATCGTGAACACACACATGGAACAGTAATGTTTAAAAACCAATAACACACTTTCAATGGAAGTCTATAGGGCAAGTGTTGCATTAGAATAAATGTTTAAATACATGCTTTCAAAAGTCCTGAACCACAAAATTAAACATGTTGAGAGTAATTTGATAAAATCATTCATCAAACTTGCACAAAGTAAAAATTCAATCTTCAAAAACCTTTCATGAAACTTCACCCACAGAAATATCATTGTTAACAAATAGCCAGAAGTTTCTACAAACTGAGGTGATGAGTTACTTTTTCCTGTAACTTAGAATAGAATTTAACCTTTTCTGAACCTGGAACCTGGAAATAATGAATTATTAGTTGATTAAATGTTTTGTTAAACCTGGAACATTAATCAAATTATAATTCACCCTAAAACTAATCGTAAGGATATTTTTCTTTTCTGTATTGCCTAAAGTAGGTATTGTCAGATTTTACTGACATCAGGTGAATTTTTTTAGCAATTGTATTCACAGTACAGCTGTCACACACACACGCTCAAACTTTAATTTACACCAGTGCTGATGCAAATAAGCTCATCTTAAAAACCTTTAAAATCCTTCATTCATTTGCAAAAACAAGTAATTGAATAGTTAGAGCACTCATCTCAAAGACAAACACGCACACACACTCATATGCTAATATTCTCTGTTTCAGACGGTGCTATGCACTGCTGCTTCTAATTGAACCGCCAATCCTCCTAAACTGAAGTATTGCCTTCTGCTCAGCATGCCAATCAGCTGATGACACTTCTTATACCCCCCAAACATAAATGCACTTCACTCTGCATGCTACCTGCTCATGATCTCAGTATGACCCAACCTGAGGGAAAGTGTAGCACTCAAAAGGCACTAGAGAATGAGAAGTAATTAGATGACATCGGTTACTGCCTGTCAAGCGGCCAAAGTTCGGCGAACTAATAAAAAGCAATAAAGGCGGCAGACGAGGCTAAATGCTGTTGTGGTTGTGACTCTGAAAGGGTTGAACAGATTTAGAAAATGAGCTGCATGAGAGGGATTATTGCTCACACGCTCAGTGAGAGCGCTTATCGGCTCTCATTCACGCCCGTCTGAGCCGGGTAGGTGTTGTCATGGTAACAGGAAGTGAGAGGAAAGCCTATAAGATGGCCACTGGCTTGTGAATGGGTGCATTCCTCAGGGCCAGGGTGTCCCATGGGGTACGTGTGTGAGGGGGAGGATGTAATCTAAGCAAGTATTTACTCAGAAAGGGACACTATATAAATAGTAATTGCTGCTGTTTTAAGAACTTCCTGTCACTAGGTATTCCATAAAACAGTAGTTAAACAAACAATGATTTTCCCATTGGGTTTAGTGTTTGGAGGGTTTGGGGGTGTGGGTTCTAAGTTCAGTCTAGGAACTCTCTACTGCACATGTGAGGTGTGTGTGCATGTGTGTTTCAATAATGCCTCTAGTCATGCTTATAATCAGTGTCTGTCTGTCCAGTGTCTAAAAAAACTTTTCTTTACAGTGTCTGTTACATGTTACATGTATTTACTATAGGAGTAACAGTAAAGTATATACAATCACATGCAACTAACCCTATTCCAAACTCTAACCCTAATAGTAAGTACATACTGTAATAACTAATATTACTCAGTACTTATACTGTATACGTAATGCATATTTGTAATGTATTTGTAATGTATGTATTGTAATGTAAAATGTAACTCAACATTCAAACTAGCAGATATATAACATGATACTGAAAAGTTACCATTTTGATTTACCTTATGTTCTTTAAAGTATACCACGGTACTACTGTAAAAACATTCTATTTACATGTTCAGAAAACCATGGTAGTATCATTTTTGTACAGATTTCTAAGCACATTTCAATCTGCTGACATTTTAAGTCTTTTGAAATGTTTAGTTACGCATCTCTGCATCTACATGTTTATATAAAACAGATCTTTTCTCATGTATTACACACCCAGCTTGGAAGGGAATGAGACCAAATGTTTTCTTACCCATTAAATATGGATCTTGCTCCGGTCTGTGGCGATGGTAGCAGTATTCCAGCTGCTGAATGAATGTCATGCATGTTTACTCAGTGTTATGCTGCAGGGCTGTTGCTCTGAGTTTTGGTTGGACAGGGATGTGGCATGTTGGACGGGCAGAAAAGCAATAACATATGCAAACATGCAAGCTTTGGGGTAAGAAAACAGACAAAAATGCATGCACATGCAGGCCTGTATAGAACGTTTACAGCATGGGAGTGGCAAACACAACACAAAAATGTATGAATATGTATGTTAGTCCGCATTTTTGTCTTGTTTTTCAGTAAAAAATCTAAAACTTATTTAGACAAGATAAATGTGAATGAGAAGGAAATTTGCATAAAACAATCAGATTTGTTTGAGATTTGTAAGAGACTATATAGATTATGTTTTTTTACTGCATTGGAAATTTTTTTAAACATTATCCTTGCATGTTTATTTCAGACTTTTGAAATAATTCATGCCCAAATTAAGAAATACAGTTATTTGCTACGTAATTCATAAACATGAAAACATGTCTTGAGATATTTCACAATTTTGCTTCTCCTGTATTCTTCTGTAATAAATCCTATATTAGTCTGTGTACATTACTATACTGTGTACAGTATTTTTTTATTGAAAACAAGCATGGTTTGTAATATATGGTAATATATTCAAATTCTACACTATTTTACAATATGCATAATATGTACCAAAAGTATTAGCTTGGTTAATACTGCAAACAATAACTGGGTATTGCCCTTTTGGCAATGTCCAAAATATTTGGTATTTCATGTTACCATGTTTAGAAACTTTTTTTTTTCAGAAAATTTTTGTGAGGGTTTTTGCAAGGGGAAAGACATAAAGGTTAGACTGTGGTGACGAAAGATTCCTTCAACAGGATATGAGACAGGAATCCTGGGCAGATGTGAAACTAGAAACCAGCCTGATGTCTTTATAATAATCTCCATTTACTCTCTCACACTGTTTCTCTGTGATAGACTCATCCGTCCTCGCTCTCTCTGTCTCCACCAGAAAGACCCTCTGTTCAACCCGTGGACAATCGGTTCCAGCCTTCTAGGCCTGTGCTTCTATTTCAGCCCTATTCTCTCTGTCTGTTCCCTAGGCATAAATTGAAGCTCCCTGGACAGAGAGACAGCCAGCCATAGAAAAAAGAGATCAAACTGTCTGATGAAGCTTCTGTTTCAAATTAGTTTTGCAGGACAGAGGTCATCAGAAAAACAACTCAGAGAGCTCTCAATGGTCCTTGTATTTATCAAGTATTTCTGCTTATGAGATAGTATCGCTATGCCCGTTGGTCAGGCTGAAGAACAGACAAAACAGTGACCGGACTCTCCTGTTGGTGACTGGAAACACAGGTTGTAAGCTGTGAGTGGCCCAGGCTTATTGTGTCCTGATTGGGGCATTAAATGTATGTTTACAGGCCTGTTAAAAGTAAATAAAGAGAGCTTTTCGCAGAGGCACATATTTTACCAGCCTCAGTACCTCAGTTTCTTTTTCTTTCTTTCTTGCCCTTGCTTTCCTTCACAGTGTTTTATAGGCCACCCAGTGAGAATATAGCAGTAACCCTGCTCCTCTAAAAACAGTGTTGTCCTAATGTCTTTGTAAAACTACTGTGGAGTCAGGTCAGGTAACCGTTGAATGTCATTCTGCTGGGCAACCTGTTGCATACTTAAAGGAATTGAGGTACAACCAAACAGTGTGTTTCAGCTATGTGAGTCTTTGTAGAAGATATTAGGGGCTTAAACAAGCACCTCAGCAAAAAATCCACTAAAATGTATTCCTTAGGAATTCCTTAAAGTTTTTTTATCACATGTATTTATCACATGTGTTAGCAAAGTGTTTGGTACCTTAGGATGGTTGCCCAGGCCTCAAATTGTTCTACTTCAGGACCTAGATCTTGCAATTTCAGGAATGTTTTTTAAAGTCTCACATTGGAAATTTAAACCTCCGGCACAAATCGGATGAAATAGAGACGAGGTACAGCCTCTTATCCTGGCATGGGACAGATTGATGATGCTGCTGGGAGCCGTCAGAGGAGCAGAGTTATTGAGATGATCCAGAGCGAGAGGCTAAGCATTCTGGGTGAAAAGGCAAACAGACACCCACAAATCAAGGCATCATGGCCCCTTTAACACACAGTCCCGTCTTATCACTGTTTACCCCTTTCTGTTTTACAATGTCAAGCCACAGTTGATTACAGAAACAGTGTAAGTTTCAACCTCATTTTGCTGTGTGACTATGACTGTCATATGTATCACCACAGCCCCAAAGGCTTATGGGAAGTGTAGAGGAGGCGCCCAGACGTTCAAGTGTAAAATTGATTCTGATGGCTCAGTTTTGGTTTGGGAGGCATGACTGTCCAAACATTTTCTATTTTGCAACCCTTCTGATCATCCTACAACCGTGAACTTAAATGCTTTACCGTAACCCCATAAAAACAATACTACTCTCACATGCCCCCTCAGATAGAAATGAGACCAGCTTACAGCCCCCATAAATAAGAAGTTACCTAGTCACACATTCTTAACCTATGGGGAACTGATGAGGAACATCTTTTGGACAGTTTATTGGACTGTTATATTAGGAGATCTCTAAAGACTTCCAGATAACATCTGGTCAATCTCTGTAGTTCTATAGATAACTTTTGGTCAATTTCTACCAGTCCAACGTTTAGGGTTACTTACGTATCATTTATTATTTTATTCTTTATTAAACTCATCAAAACTATGAAACAACAAATGGAATAATCTGATTTTTAAAAATACAAAATAAATCAAAACTGTCATATTACAGTATCTTATAAGTAGTCACCTTTTAAAACACACTCTTAAAAATGAAGGCTCTTTATTGATTGTTTAAATACTGTTTATCTAAAACTATATTTTTGTATAGGTTTCTTCAGCAACATGGTTCTAAAGAGATTGAAGTAGTTCCTATTTTGCATCACTGGTATTGTTGGTCTTAAATAGTTATGAATTGCCCACAGTACAGTCACCGGCTGATGCATATTGCAAACAACTGGCAAGTACTTTCTTAATCAGGCAAGCTCTAATCTGATTGACTGGCTGCTATGCAACTTCCTGGAGTCAGGATGCCCAAGTTGTTACCATTTTGCTTGGAGACAAAGTTCTGTTTGCATGTTCCCAAGATGCTAAAATACAATGAGAGCCTTTGAGGAACAGCTAACTGATTGATTTGCCAAAATGTAAAAAAGTGGCATCTAATCTGCGAAAGGTTAAGCGGGCAGTTGCTGGCCAGAATAAACTGTAACATTGACCAAACTTTGTCAACTGTCAAAAGTCCTGCTACACAAAACTACATTATGGTTTCTTCTTGCATTATCACCTGTGTTCTTTTAAACAGCAGAATATGAATAGTTTTCTAAAGATTTTAAGAAGGTTCCTCTATGGCATCATAGGAACTTAGAAAGTTATTCCTATGGCCTTAGGCTTTAAAAGGTTTTTTGGAACATTTACTTTTAAAAGTGTAGCTTGTTTGTGCTCCAGCTGCAAGAAAATGAAAAAAATCTTGGTTTCACAGTTTTGGCCCACATCATCATCAAAAGCCCCATTTCACAGTTACAAAGCACCTCTCTTAAGAGTTACAGCAAATCTCTTTTTTCTGTTAATCTACTTCCCCTGTATTAGAGCCAGCCTCTCTGGCCCCAGTTCCACCACCTCTGACCTGTGTTCTGATCCGCTTGTCCTTTTCCCTCATTAAAAGCTGACTGTTCACACCTCTTACCATGTTGAGCCCAGCTGTGAGTTACACCACATTTAGCAATCACCCGGCCTATATACAGCCAAGCGCTTCAATTTAGGAAGGGTTAGCGGGGTGTCCAGGGGTGCCCTGTAGCACCCAGTTCTCTGATCTCAGCTTGGCAAGCAATAAATCAGTCTGGAGGGGGTACGAAGGGAAAGCCTCATTAAAATAGGGGTAATAAATAGAGAGAGAGAGATGTTTGGTGGCCATTGTGGTGGAGGCCACAGAATGATGGCTAAAATAAGGCAAGATTGTGTGGTTGCTTGTTAACTTATGATTGCTTTGCTGAGAAATAAAAACAGCTAAACTAGCCTGGTCTTAGTGCTTAGTTGGCTAGTTTTACTGGTTAAGATGGTGTTTATAAGTTACAACTGCTTTCTCATCCTGGGCAAGTTAGTGTTTATCTGGTTTTCCTACCTGGCCAACAGACAAGTGTTTAAAACCATCAAACCTGAACAGCCGGACCAGCCAAGACATTATAAAGCCAGTTTAAACTATTGTTTCCTCAGTAGGGTGCAAAAGTACTGCTAGCAGTTAAATAGGTTTTCATATCAAACATATGACTTTATGCACAGTGTCAAAATTGTGTGTTGAAAGCACATGTGTGAAAGCGCTATGCAATGAAGTAATGGCATTTTATTGGTCAAAATCCTGTTCATGGAGCTGGAGTCAGTGTTTGCTTGTTTTGTATTTTATGATTTTCCTCACATTAGACTTATAATCAGCCTTTTTCATGTAAAACTTTGGCACAACCTTTAGGCCAAAATGCACTTAGGGACATAGTGACTGGTTATTTTACAACCACTAAATGAGAGCTTTATAAATCTGTATTGATATAAGGCATATTTTCCTAAAGGTCAAATGGCCAAAAGCTCAACTGTCGTTGCATTGATAGAGCTTGCACTGTTTCCCTTGAAATTAATCAAACAATCAAACAAACATGCTAATATTCATTGGCTGGGTTGGTCTTTTTACAGCAGGAAAGCTAATACTAGGCTGTGTGGTTTGGCTGTTCTGGAGTAGATTAGCAACTAGCAAAAAGTGTGAAAGAGCTCCAGTCTTTACAGCCTTATCTCCATCTGCTACCCAACCTCAGGGATCACGCCTGCCCAGAGCTGGCTAAAAAGACCAATTTCAGAGTGAGAGAGTGAAAAAAAAAAAAGGTATCACCTCTGTACTGTTCTTCTGCTGTTCTCATGAACAATCCCACCCTTAGCTTCAGGGTTTCACCTTACCACAGTTTCCACTTCTGTCATCCCAGCATGCCGGCTGGTGGCACCACGATTAGTGGCTGACTGATAATCTGAGTTGTGATGTAATGTGAGAGATTTACAGAGGAGAATTCCCAAAACTCCTGAGGTATATATCTTTGGAGGGATAAGAAAACGTTTTCTTCTCAAATTTGGTTTGTGTTTTTTTTTAAGAAATAGTTCACAGAAATGAAAAAGATGTGATTATTTACTCACCCTCATGTCATTCCAAACACGTGTGGCTTACTTACGTGGAATGCAAAAGGAGAGACTTATTTCTATTCAATAATGGGCTATCAAACTCCATAAAGAACAAACAAAGGTACCACAAAAGTACTCCAATTTAGTCTTCTAAAAACGTATGATAGCATGCAATATAGGATTCACGAGTCTCAGAATTATAGAGAAAAAGACCATATTTTGTTATTGCAAACTCCTGTGCTATTGTAAATGATTTATCAATGCACATTATTCCAAAGGAAAAATAATGTTTGTCTTGGTAACCTTTCAAAAGCAATTTTCCTCTTTGGCTGTCATCACCAAGCCCTCACAATTTTCAACCGCTACCCTACAACCGCTTTCACCATCAAATCACTTTATAATAAATAAAATAAAAAGTCCTGCCCTTCATTGTGTCCTCATGAAATATTCATAAATATGTATATTTACTCATCAATTTAGTATGGTAACTAACCCTTCATTATGGAAATAAAACAGATTGTGAACACTTTCAGGTTTACTGTTTCAACTTTGCAGACAACATTATCTATTATTAGATAAGAACAACTGTGACTGATAATCACATCTGTAAATCACAAGAACTAAATGACAGGCTAGTCTGCAGAACTTCCTGTGTGAAGCAGATTCGTCTCTCCAGGAGGAGTTGGCAACATGTTATCACACATCCAAACTAAAACACCTTCTCATTTAAAACTCACTTGATGTGGTCGCAATATTTTACATTCCTGAAATATAAGAAATCAAAACCAAAGGTGTATGTGCGTGTGTGTGTGTGTAAGGCTTTAGACTCTTGCTGGTGAGCATTGTTTTTCAATATTAATATTTAATCAAAGAGCAGGAAAATAGAAGGAACAAAGAGAGTTGTGATTGGAAAAAAAAGGGAAGACTGTTATTCCTTTACATGGTGTCTGTAGAGGAATAGATAGATGGTGACAGGCATGTGGTTTTCATTAAATGCTCTGAACAATTCTTTCTCTCTCTCTTTCTCTCTCTCTCTCTCTCTCTCTCTCTCTGTCACTTGCTCGCTCAGTCTATCTCTCTCCTCTCCTTCTCTCCCTTCATGTGCATGTGACAACTAGTGATGCTCATTAAATATTTGATAAAACTCAGTCTTTTTGAAATTTCAATATCATCATTTTTTTCCGGCTCAAACTTCACAAGCATACCTTCTCTCTCTGGAAAGGTACAAAATTGTTCTTGCCGGAGGGGGACTTTCTTCCCTGCTGTGTATTTTTTTAATATCCTCTTTAGACTTGAAGACTCCTCCTTGCCTTTTTTCTTTGAAATAACCCCTGTCATGTACCCTGTGGGGGCTACTCTGGAATTCAACTTCAATATAAGTTCTGTACCTATACACACTAATGTATTCCCAGCCTATGTGTGTTTAAATATATATCAGGCCCTGGGGGGGAGATTGGGGGGCAGCAGGCAGAAATATGGGATCAGGGTGGGACTGGAGCTTTGTTTGTTGCCCTCTTCACATACCGATGCAAAATTGAACACCAATAAAATAAGGGCCAGATGTGCCTCGCTGGCTCTGACTTCAATTGCTGGCGACCCTGGGTGGAGCTCTGGTCATGTGCCATTAGGAGGTGGACGGGCTCTCTGGGGCTTGTTATCTCTGAAACACACGGGGCTGCGTGGATGCCAGCCCTGGCCCGATAACCACATCCAGAACATCTTTCCTTTGTGCTTTCTTCTTTTGCTCTCCTTGTCCATCCTGTTCATTTCCTTATCTGTAAGTTAGTCACGCCATGCCATACCTACTTAGTCAAACAGCTTGAAAGCAGAGCCTTAAGTGTGTGTGCGTGTCATTGGTTGATTCTGAATGGATAAGACAGTTCCTCGCAGTTGCGTGCAATCATTGACCTCTGACCTGCGGCCTTAAGGCTGACAAAATGACAATGTTCATTAAATTTATCTGGAACATAGAGCCGTACAATTGTCCTCCAAACCTGGTAATATTTTGAATCATCACAATGTGGGCAAAAAGATGAATGCATGTAAAAAAAAAAAGCTAGTTTTACATGTATATTGAATTTGAGAAGCTGACATGAAATATGATTAAAAAACCTGCTTAAAAACCACCTAAATCAGTCAAAGGGTTAGTTAGTCTCCCAGCTGGTTAGGTTGGTTTATTTTAGTGGTTTTAGAAAGGATTTTCACACTTGACCAACTGGATGACCAGCTAAACACCAGCTTGGTCAAGCTGAGAGATCAGCTACACCAGCCTAGACTAGCAATGACCAGCTAAAATCAGCAAACCACCTTAGGCTGGTTTAACTGTTCAGCAGCAAGCATTTGTTGTGGTCCTTCTGCACCTTGAACAGTATTTTATAATTATTATACATGCAGTTTTAATGACCAGCTTTAATTATATTAATTAAATGGCTGCATGGACAGTTTGTACATAAAATCAATTAGTCACACAACAGGACCAATTAAACTGGACCAGTGAGGGCAGACATGAGAATACATTTGTGAAAATATACACTTTCCCATAAACATTTTTTGGGAAAATGTTTTTTTCCCAAAAAACATTCAAATTCAATCTAAAACATTTAAAAAAATCTTGATTAAAAAAAGTCCACAGACATGTTATGCATGGACTAGCCATACATCACAGTATATATCACAGTTGCCTCTGGTCCTGGTTATTAAAGTCTTACATCTGTTTTGTTTTTAAATAAGAAAACAACACAAATGCTATAAAATGACCCATAATTCTTACAAAGACGCTCATTTAAAAAGCCCCGTTGGCACTCCAAATGTTTCTAGTCAACGTCTTTTTTTAAAGTCATTGTATGTGGGTGCATTGTGGGTGTGCCGTCAAAATGCAAGTCAGGTGGGTTTGGGTGGGATTAGCACAGATGCCAGTGGTGTATGACTTCAGTCGCATGTGTGTGCGTGTGATAACGCAAGTGCTTCTCTTTCCATCTTGGTGTTGCAGGGTCTTTCATCTATTGCCTGAAGAAGAGTGCATCATGAAAATGCTTTAAAATAGTGACCAACAACGATTGGCCGAGATAAGCTATCTGCGTTCACTCTGCCAGCTAGCCCATGTTGCCTATTAGGCCTGAGCCTTTAATCAGACCTACCACAATCACACAGGTTTTCCTGGCTACAGCGACTATATCTCCTTTTTCTGTGATTTTGTCCCAGCAAATTGCCGTGTCTCTCTGCAGACATCTGCGTAATTTTCCTGTCTCATGCGAGTGTACTTTTTGTGTGCTTTTTGGGAAATTGTACTTAATAAGACAATGTAAACAACCTGATTTACAAACAGGGCAACTTGGGTTGGGCAACATTGGGTTGTTCTAGAGGCAGGAAATACATGCAGGGACGTTGAAAGAATTTTGTTTAGATTTGTGTTAGTTCTTCTATGATTCATAACCATATTTGTTTAAGGTAGATCAGTAATTGTCGTATGAGCTGTTTGGCAGCCCTCAGATTCGTTATGACACAGCATCAGTTTGGCAAACTATCTGCTGTTTTTTGATGGTCAGTTGGCTGGCACCCTATGCTGTGCTGTGGTGACTGTCATTAGCAGCTTGTTTTTATTGGTCCTGTCATGTTTGTAAGCAGTTGCTTATATGATAAACTGAGGCAATATGGTTTTGCATGATAACCAGGAGGAGCTACATTTAGGATTTACAGAACACAGCTCTAAAAATCTTGATTCTGATTGGTAAATAACAGCACTCTGTGGTCTAATGAACTGCATAAATGTATAACAGACGTTTGTCTCTTGAGAAAGATTTTGTGTGTAGCATGTATTGTATTCTGTCTTTTCTCATTCAAATATGATCAAATTCATATCATTGATATATTTTTATAATGATATAAGATCACCCTGTTGTTTTCAGTAGTGACAGACTGACTGTACTCAACATATTGAGCCTTGGCGCTAAAACGGGAATCTTGAGTTTGTGTCTTGCATATGAGAAATAAAACAAAATACATAGATTTCCCTTCAAGTTTTGTCTGATTCAGCTGGGTCTAGTATGTTGTAAATGTTCTGTAATTGATGTTCTGGCTTTGGGACTGTGTTCCTTTGCCCAGCAATTGTTATAATTATAGAGTCATGTTTTTTCATGCACGTCTTTTTAAAATGTCCAAAATATCAGCTGGGTACTTGGTGACTGAGATCAGTTTATTTGGTTGCACATCAGTTGTTTCGTAGAATAGCTGTAAGTGCACTAGGCCAAGTTCGTGCCATGTCGTATGAACGTGTATGTGGAGAGTTTGAGATGGTTCTGGATTGGAAGGTGTTTGTGTGAGTATGAGACTGTCCTGTGGTGTCTTGGGGTGTGTGAGTATTAGTTCACACACACACACACACACACACATGCATTAGTTCTTCAGCATGTGTGTGTGTGACTGCCTGTGGGATGTGAGTGTAGAGTTGGAATCTTCCAAGCCCCCTGCTGCAGCCGGAACATCTGCCCGTCCTGCGGAACCAATCAGAGCGAAGAGCTCAAGGCCGTGACGAATCAGGCTGCTTGGTGATCTTTTCATGGAATCCTGGGGTGGAGCTGGAACAAAGGCCGCAATCGCCCCCCACTTCCCTCTCCTCCCTACACCCTTCCGGCTTTGATACCTTAGACCCCCACATGGAGAAATCACCTCCCCCTCAATCCATAATCCCACAGATCATGACAGAAAAATGATGGGCACAGAATGCCCAGTCAGACGGCACATATGAAAGCTTGTCTGTTTCACTCATCCAGGATTCTCTTGTCCATCCCTGAAAGCCTTTGATATTGCGGTTTAGAAGGAATGTACAGACAGGGTTGTTTTCCATGCTTTCCTTCCTACCCTGCTAAAAATAAGAGGGTATGTAGTTCTGGTATTTGGTTTCTAGCTGGTCCAAGCTGGTCATTAACTTCGATCAGAGATCATGTGAAAAAAAACAAGCTTGACCACTTAAACTCTTATGATCAGCTGGTAGCTGGTTTGTCACTGGTCCAGGATGATCTCGCAAGTAAACTCTCGCAACTCTTGAATTAAAACACTACATTGCTATATTGTTTGCACATACAGCTAAGCACAACAACCAAAAACTTCTCCTAAACTCTGTTTTTCTCACATATGTAACACTGAAACGTTTCTTTCAGTGAGAAAGTTCATGTAAATCAACCATCACTAAGTCATGGGATTTGAGGCCCTGTAAGGCATTTGCAGTTTTTAGAGTATTTAGGTAAATGCTATTCATGACTGTTATATTATTAAAACATATACACTAGAATTTAGTGTGGTTTCTAGTTGTTTTCAGTATAGTGCATGTGCATTCAAGTTTAAAAGTGTCACTCTAAGTGACATCCTCATGATTTTTGTGCCAAATAAGTCCTGCTCTGACTAAAATAATGCATTATATAATCATATAGATGTATATATAAAAAAGTAACTTGAATGTAGTTAGCAATTTTTTTTCTTAGGAGCTTGTAGCATAGCATACTTTTTCAAATAGGTATCATTATTATAACTGGGAATAGGACTTTTTTTTATCATTAGTAGCTTGTAGCTTGGCAGGCCAACGTTTTAAGTAGCTTCCTCATCACAAGATTACAGATCCATCTATCATCTCCCACAGTACCATCATCACCATCCTACCTGGAACCAAAAGTGACGACAACTGAGATTAACCACAACAGTGCAACAGTTTTCCCTCTGGCAAAGGTGAATCTGATAGCTCTGTAGTTGATAGATAAAGAGATTAGGGGATACACATTGCCCAGACATGAAAGAGGGTTCTATTACATCCTAAAAGTGAGATAAAGAGTCAGACAAAGAAAAAAGAAGAAGAGATTAAATAAGAATTACTTTACAATCTGACCATGCAAAAAATTGAATGACAATGGCATATGCCCTTATGGATATCAGGCAAATAAAAACAGACAGGAACAGTCTCATGGAGTCGAGCAGGCAGACGGACGACAGCTCGTAGACACTCTCTCCTCAGCCCTGTTCATGGTAATGAGCTGATGACACGCTTCCCCATAAACATCTGAGGGGCCGGCAGCTGGGTAAAGACAGAGAACTTGGACTGCAGCAGAGAAATCCTCAAGGTAGTTATGAAATGGTGTCATTTTAGGGGAGTAGAGATATGAGGCAAAAGGTTGAGAACATGGCACAATTACACCACTGAAACATGTAACCATGTCATCTCCACTAGGAGCAGTGCTTTGGAGAAATTTCTTTCCATTCTGTTTTTTTTATTCTTCTTGACATGTAAATTGAGATTCAACAGGCTGATAGAACTGCCTAGAAATTGTTTCCATTTAAATAAACAAACTTAACATGCCTCACCAATAACCATTATACACCTGGTGTATCTTTATATAGCAAAAAATGTTTCACGTAAAAGTGGAACTGGGTTCAGATTCTGACCAAATATACATAATTTTGTGCATCTAAACTGCAATGCATATAAACTTGACTTCTGGTGATCATTATGCTTTTTTGTTGCATGGAAAATAACTTTGATTTGATAATAATTCTTTTTATGTTCCACTGTGAAAACAATTTTTTAAAATGACAGAATTTTTAGTGTTCTACAGACCATTTTCACACCCGACTCAATTCGACTGCCTAAATTCACAAATGTGAATGAATGTTTCCTGCTTGTAGGAACTTCCCTGTAGAAAGTTGTAGGAACACTTTTTTTCCTCCAATAATATGCAACTTCATTTTTAAAGATACAAATAAAGTTCTCAGGGGGCATGTGTCTCCTTATTTTGAATGGGTTCAATACTTCTGCTAAGAGACGTGCCCACAAACACCCACATAAATTAGTTATTTAACATCATCATAATAGCAATTATAGAGTGTGTTTTCAAAAGGATGAGGTAATGCTCGGACATAGCGCAAGTCTCAATTCTACAACAGCCTCATTCATGTGAGCCGTTCTATTGGATAAAACCGCTCTTTGTCTGCATGTTCAGACACACATGCGCACCCACAACTTAATTTCTCATATGTCAATATTAATTACCCTAATGCCTCATGCTACTCTAAAGGTTAGCATGCTAAGGTCTGATGCTAGATTTTGCCAGTAAGGTCAAGCTATGCTAATGGCTATAACAGCCATTCCCTGAGGCCACTGCTTTAGGCAGTATGTTCTACACTATGCTCATTTGATCTCTCTTATTAGCCTGTCAGTATGGAAGATGGACAAATTCGTGTCAAGGGATTTCTCACAGCAAATGCCTTTGGATGATGGCAGTGGAAAAGCGGCCATCACCAAATAGCACATTTACCCTGTTGTTAGGCCCAGCTGCAGCCTAGTGCAGCTTGGGTAAACAGGTGCCTAATGGGGTCCAATCTAAACTACCATGCTCATCATTAGCGCTCAGCTTCACTCATTAGCCAATCTTCTATTCCTTTCATCTGCTTTTACTTGTCAGCTCCAATTTATCTAATTGGACTTTCTGGTGAAAAGGCATTGACCCACCACCCTTTAACCCCACCAACCGTCTCCAGGCACCCTGTGCTGGCCCCACGCTGTCCCCGCTGCCAGGCCTCATCCTGTGTATACATATCCAAGAGCGACAGCTCACAGACAAGTCTTTCTCCCTCTTCTATATTCTAGATTCACTTTTTCCTCCTCACTACTGCTGTCTTGGTACCAAGAATGAATGGGCAGCAGTCTTGCCCATAAAGAATTTTAAAGGCCACAGGAAGTTGATCACAAGTCACTGTTCTATTAATGTTCCACATTACTTTTAAGTCCATGCTAAAAATGACAAGCCAGCATGAATTTCTGAGGTTCGGGCTGGTTACTACTGGTTTGGTGTTGGTTTTGTTGTTGGACCGGCCTGGTTAACCAAGAGAGTATATTTGGTTAGAACAGTTAGTGGATGGTGATACCAAAATACTAGCATCATGATAAAGTTATTACACAACCTGCTGGAGACCAGCAGTAATGTTCTTTTTAGCCTTGTGATGGTATCAGATGACACAATGGTAGTTTGATACTGTATTTATCATATCACTGCATGAGCCATATCCATAAACAATGGTATTTACAGGAAAAACGGTGGAAAAACCACATATGCCAACAAAGTTTGTAAATCTTTTAAATTACCCGATTTAAAATTAAGTCAGATGATTCAAATAGGGAGATTAGATTGGAAATGTGGGGGCATGTTTTGTTCTAAAAAGTGTGTGGGTTAGGGTTACTCTATAATAACCACTTAGCTGTATCTAAAAATAAAGGTCGATGGTATGTCTCCATTTAGATAAATGTGTGTGTGTGTGTGTGTGTGTGTGTGTGTGTGTGTGTGTGTGTGAATAGGGATAGAATATACAGTTTACAGTATAAAAACCATTACATCTTTGAAGAGTCACAATATTCCAATGTTTGTGTGTCTCTGTGGTGTGTGTGTAAAACAGAGATAGTACTTACAGTTGTATTTTTACTTGCAACTGTAGCATATAACAATAAAGATACCTAATGGACATAATGAGAGAAACTGAGTGTTGACCATTTCCATCCGAGCAACATTGGAGCAGATGGAGAAATGACAAGAATAATGAGAGATTGAGGAGAAAAAGAAAGAATGACAAATTTCTTTATCATGGTGTGGAATGGAAGGTTGAGGGGCAGGACTTGAAAAGGGAAAGTAGGAGGCGCTATGAGTTTTGAACAGGAAAATGAAGAGAGGGAAAGAGAGAGAGACTGGCCGGGAGAGAGGGAAGGCACAGTGGCTGGTGGGTAATTTATAGCAAAGAAAGGCTTGCAGGGTGAAAAACATTATTTTAGCGGCCCCCACATCCTAATAGAATCCAGATGTGCTGGGATTAACAGAAAGACCATTTCCACACATCTCTCTCTCTCTCTCTCTCTCTCATTTCTCTGTCTATCTCTATTCATCTCATTCATTCTCAAAGTGCTTGTTTCTCATTAGTTGGAAGTCTATACAGATTTAGGGCCTTGAGGTCAGGTCTTGTTCCCCTGACTGAAAAGAAACTTTGTATCTTATCCTTGCTGATGTCACCTTATTCCATTCCGTCACTGAGAACAGCAGTTGCTATGGTAAACTCTCACATGGCAACAAAATAATCAACCACAACGCTGTACATCGGCCAAAACAAAGTTGTTTCATGGGATTGTGTCAGTGTTTTAGAACACATAAAAGAATATTAATGCACTGTTAATATATGTGTTGTGTGTCATACACCAATAAACAGCTATAATCAATCTGCTGTTTATGATTTTGCAGCGACATTTACACACTCACACAATCGGCACTATTCAACACAGGCAAACTGTTTTTAGACCAACATTACTACTATCAAATGAGCTAAAGAAACACAATCTAAACTAACCCAAAAAGCGTCAGACAAACACCCTTGGCAAGTTCTAACTCAAAACCCCTGAATGTGTTCCATTTTAAGCTGTTTCTGTATTTTAAATATATAAACTCACATTGTGTAAATGGTTTTAAAGATTTTAAAGAGGGTTTCTTGTCTAAGCTGGTTTTAGAGGACAAAACTTTTCTAAAATCATTCAATTAGACCAGGTTGCCAATGGAAACAAGCTTGGAGCATACCAAAACTGACAAACCACTATAGGCTGCTTTAAGTTGTTTTTGAGGTGAATACATTTAGAGATATTGAATTTCAACAATGTCATCTCCTTCATTACTTATTAATTTCAAAAAAGTGAAATGTATTACTGCAGGTTGTAACGTTGGCAACACTTTGATGCATGTTTTAAGAGATGAACTTAAACTGTTTGTGTTTGCATTTACACAGGCAGTTTGCTTTAGGGGTTTATGGGGTGTTGGAGGTTTAGAGGGTAACACAGTGAGGTTGCCTGTGTTTATTTACAGTATAAGCATGTGTGTGTCTGTATGCGTATGAGAGAGATGTATTGGTTATTGCCAGTTCAGTGATTGTAAGATTTCTGATCTCTCTTTGGCACTCATGCTGTCCAGCTGTCCCTCC
>JAZGTK010003057.1:13960-24869 GCA_036877625.1 Ambastaia sidthimunki | reverse complement strand
TGTCATGGACTATATAAGCACACTCAAGTCACAGTCTCATTGCGAAGTATTGCCAGTATCATTGATCTGCCTTACCAAGCGTTTATATTCTGGATTGCTCACCCGTGTATGTCATTGTCTGCTCTCGTTTACTGATTATTGGATTGCCCCGTTGGATTTGTTTGCTTCTGGTTTTGACCTTGCCTGTTTACTCTGCCTGCTTGCTGCCTGCCTCGACCCTTTGCCTGTCCCTCACTTCTGTTTGTCTGCTGCCTGCCCTGACCATTGCCTGTCTTACGTTGATGCTCTTTGTCTATATGGATCTGTCTAATAAAACGCACATGGATTCCAACTGTCATGCCTCAGCGTCATTACACTCCAACAGCACACAACACTGAATTTATTTCTTGTTCCCGTCTTATTGTACTTGAATGGACACACATGCACCCAACCATGTCAAAATACCCTTACCTTACATATATTTCATTTATGTAGTGAAGACTGTGTAGTGTTATTTTACATTTTATTATTCAACTTAACCTAGGTTTTAAGATTCACCTGATAAACACAAAGTACTGTATATTTTATTCTCACAGCTTTTACATTAACAAAAACATGTTTATATCTGACTTGGTAAGTCAAATTCTTCTCTGTGTTAACTTGATCCTGCACTAATACATAAAAAGTCCCTGTCAGCTACATCACATAACACACCTAATAAACAAATCCCTCATCACTGGTTCAGTTCCACTGGAAATCAATATTCTGACTTGTTGCAAAAGTACTAGATAACCTGGTTTCTTCTTAGTTACCATTCAGTAACTAAGGTCTTAAACCTTTTCAACGTGTTTTTTTCCATTTCATTTTTCATCTCTGATATATATGGCTTGGGTTTGTTCCTCCATTTTCTCTAAAGATGCAAAAACTTAACTCAGCTCCTGGCAAAAGAATTTTATAAATTTTAATTGTTTAGCAGATATGAGGGTAACGCTTTAAAATAAGGTGTGTTAATAGACCATTTACAATGTATTATTGTAACGACGGGTCAAGGGCACAGGGATCCATACGCAGCATTTTATTGGAATAGTCATACATGCAAAAATCTAACCAGCAAACAGGAATCAGGGAGGCAGAGCAGATCATAAACAGAACAGACAGTGGTCGGGGCAGGTGGCAGACAAAGGGATAATCAGAAAACAGGCAAGGTCGTAGACAGGCAGCAAACAGACAAGAGCGTATAACAGGCAAGGGTCGGGGCAGGCAGCAAACAAGAGAATAATACAAAAGGCAGTCCAGGTAATACACAAGAATCAATGACAGGGAAACGTTCGGAATTGTTTGCTGGGCAAAACAAGACTTCGCAAAGAACAGAAGAGTGAACACAGTTTATATATTGTCCAGGTATGTGGGCAGATGGGAAATGTAGTTCCCAAACAAGAATCCGCACTCGAGAGGAGTCTCCATAAGGCCAAGGTCCTCCGCGGAGACGACTCTGGAACCCATGGGCTGGACTCTGGAAACCCCGGGCTGAGCCTTGGATCAAGAGCACCTGGAGGAGGTTCTGGCTCGGGCCTTGCTTCTGCTTCTGGCTCGACTGGACTGGACCTGGAACCAGACTCAGGCACTGGCACTACCGGACTGGACCTGAAACTGGACCCTGGCACTGGCGCTACCAGACTGGACCTGGAACCGGACCCTGGCACTGGCTCTACCGGACTGGACCTGGAACCAGACCCTGGCACTGGCACCACCGGACTTGCCCTGGGACTGGACTCTGGCACCACCGGACTGGCCTTGGACTCTGGCACCACCGGACTGGACTCGGACTCGGGACCCGACTCTGGCTCCAGCACCACCGGACTGGACTCTGGACCGGACTCTGGCACCACTGGACTGAACTCGGGACTGGCACCAGGCTCTGGAGCACCCGGACAAGAACTGGGCTCTGGAACACCCGGACTGGACTTGGCAGCGGGCTCTAAAAAACCCGGACTGGACTTGGCAGTGGGCTCTAGAACACCTGGACTGGACTTGGCACCGGGCTCTGGAACACCCGGACTGGACCTGGCACCGGGCTCTGAAACACCCGGACTGGACCTGGCACCGGGCTCTGAAACACCTGGACTGGACCTGGCACTGGGCTCTGTAACAGGTAAAACAGGAACGGAGGCACCTGGGGTAGCGAGCTGCATCCCTCACCATCCTTGGACTACCTCATCCTTTAGGGCAATTAACCGTGCGAGTTGACTGGTATCTATCACTAGCCGTGGTTCTGAAACACCCGCACTGGATTTGGCACTGGACTCTGGAACAGGTAAAACAGGAACGGAGGCACCTGGGGTAGCAAGCTGCATCCCTTGCCATCCTCTGACTACCTCATCTTTTAGGGCAATCAACCGTGCGAGCTGACTGGGATCTATCACTAGCCGCAGGGCTTGAGTGGATAGCTCAGCGGACAATGCTTTAAAATAAGGTGAGTTAATAGACCATTTACAATGTATTATTGTAACGACGGGTCAGGGGCACAGGGATCCATACGCAACATTTTATTGGAATAGTCATACATGCAAAAATCTAACCAGCAAATCTAATGCAGCATTTTATTGGAATAGTCATACATGCAAAAATCTAACCAGCACCTGGTGTTGTGTTCAAATCTAAACTATAAAACAGAATAAATATGTGCAGAGAGGACCAGCCTGCCGCAGCACAAATATCACTTAGATGCTAACGTCTTAAATTTCGTATATAATCTGGTTCCCTGAGACAGGCAGTGAGACGCTGTGTCAAGTTTGACGCTATGGGGAGAACATGCTTCAGGTGTGCCAGAGTCTGAACACATGTAAAATGAAGCCCTTTTATAGGCAAGTTCAAGGTCATGTGATGTAGCATTGTATGCCAATGCATCTGCAAAATATGTCAGGAGTGTCTTAGGTTAAAATACGTAACCTAAGACATTGTCTTTCGAGGGAACTCAATGCTGCATCAAGCTTGATGCTATGGGAAGGAAATACCCACTACGCCACAGTTAGGGAGAGCCTGCCCCTCGATGTTGTGAGCAGAGGCACAAGAGCATTAGGAGCAGAGTTAGACTTATCAATCCAGGAGGACCTGAGTGCCTGGTGTTGTGTTCAAATCTAAACTATAAAATAGAATTAATGTGTGCAGAGAGGACCAGCCTGCCGCAGCACAAATATCACTTAGGGGTGCTCCCCTAGACAGAGCCTTAGATGATGCTATACCCCTAGTAGAATGGGCTCTAATGACCAGAGGTGACACCACATCACAGGCCTCATAGGCCAGGGCAATTACCTCAGTGCAGCCACCAAAACAGACTAAGAGCTGGGAAGTCTTACGCCACTGGCTAGAGAGGTAGACACGGATCCTCAAAGCTCTAACGGTGTTGCTCACGCCACGACACAAAGAGCTGCCACTTCAGGGCATACAGCCTCCTAGTAGACCCCTGAGCCTGGGATAGAAGGTCCCTCCAGACTGGGAGCTCCCAAGAGATATCATGCCTAAGAACTAGGTCCAGGTTGGCCAGAACAGTGCTGCCAGAAGCAGACGAACTTGGTCCTGGCGAACCCTGGCTAGAACTCCTGGGTGCAAAGCTATCGGGGGAAATGCAGCCTCGCCCACATCTGTACTATGGCATCCAGCCCCAAGGGAGCTGGATAAGTGAGACTGAACCAGAGTGGACATTTCCTGAGCCTCAGCCCCTGCCTTGACAGGATATCAGCTACCAGAAACACCGCTCTCATTTCCAGGCAGTATATGTGCCAGGAGAGGTGAGGGTCCTCCCACTGACCAGGGACTTGGCAGCCATTGAGAACTGCACACCAGCCTGTGAGATAAGCGTCCGTCGAAAGAATTCTGTTACAGCATAACGCTTTTAGAGTGGGACCCAGGCTAAGAAACCGGGGTCTGATTCACACAGAAATGGTATGAAGCCCTTGGTGCATAACCCTTACCACCCTTAGTGGGTGGATTTTGGGATTAAACCTCTTTATTCTCAGCCAGAACTAGAATAGTCTCATGTACAGCAAACCTAATGGAAACACAATGGCGACTTTATCCATGAGTCCGAACAGCCTCTGAATCTGGAGGACTGTCAGATATCGGCCTCCGATATACTGCTTACAGCAAGGATAGACTCCACACAAGCAGGGGACAATTGTGCCCGCATCGTAGTGGAGCCCCAAAGAAAGGTAGTTCTCTGAACAGGAGAAAGCATACTTTTCTTGGGATTGATCCTAAGCCCTAAACACCTCATATGAGCTAACACAACATCTCAATGCCATGCCCCTAACTCCTGCGAGCTGGCCATGACCAGCCGATCGTCTATGTAGTTCAGCACACGGATGCCCTGGAGTCTAACAGGAGCCAGGGCTGCATCCACGCACTTCGTAAAGGTGCTGGGCGATAGAGCTAGGCCAAAAGGAGGCATTTGATATTGGTATGCTTCGCCTCCGAAAGCAAACCTGAGAAACTTCCTGTGTTCTAGCAGAATCTCGATGTGGAAATATGCATCCTTCAGATCTATCATGACAAACCAGTCCTCGGGATTCAAGATGTTGACGCTCAAACAGATCAGATTTGACACACAATCTGTTTGAGCGTCAGCATCTTGAATCCGATTTAAGTGGCGCAGATCTATAATAGGACGCAACCCCCCCGTCCTTTTTGGGAACTATAAAATTTTGGCTGTAGAAGCCTAGTTCTCTCAAGTGAAGGGGAACACGTTCTATGGCCCCTTTCGCCAGGAGAGTCTCCAGTTCCTTGGCCAACATTAAATGCTGCTCTCCTTCTACCACAGTTTGAAGAAAGCCATTAAAACAAATTGAATCGAATTGAATTCTGTACCGTCTCTCTACTGTTCTTAACAGCCATGGGGACAAACTGGGCAGAAGCTTCCATGCTGCCAGAAAGCCAGAGAGAGGTACCATCCTGTCCAGTCCCTTGAAGCAGAGGAGTGGCAAGAGAAGCCTGAACAGATAATTTGTCAGGCACTTCTATCCCCCAAAACACCTGAGGTGCTGTTTAGCCTCCCGGTATCTGTTGACGACGGAGCTCACTGCATCGCCGAACAGACCCTGAAGTGCAACCGGGGCATTCAGAAGGAATACCGGAAAAGGTTGAGCCACAGATGCCTCTCCGTAGCCACCAGAGCAGCCATAGAACACCCGATGAACCTGGTCGTCTGCTTGGTGGCACAGAGGGCAAGATCTGTGGCTCTACGGAGCTCCTGAACCATGTCTGGTTCCAACCCTGTGCCATGGTCTAGGCCTTTAAACAGGTCGGCCTGGTATGCCTGCAGAACCGCCATGGTGTGCAGTGATGCACCAGCCTGACCTTTTACCGCATATACCTTGCCCACCAGGTTAGAAGTAACCCTACAATACTTAGAGGGCAGGTTTCCTCCATGACAATGCCGTAAAGGGACAGAGATAGCCCGCAAGCGTCTCCTCAACCCTGGGCATCGCTCCATACCAATTCTTGTGCAACCCCAATATGGACAAAATAATATTCGTTATGCAGGGGTAAAAACACAAGCAGAATATGGATTTTTTTCCATGACTTCACTACCTCAGCATGAAGATCAGGGAACAACGAGAAATTACGATGAGGAGGTTGTCTAGAATTTTAATGTGCTGTCATTCATCTGGCCACTCAAGGCTCAGCTTCTCGACAGCACAAGTAACAACCTCAACCAGCTTCTCAAAGGCGGCAGAAAGAGGAAGCTGGTCTGCCTCAGTACCCGTCTGGCTGCTAGCAGTCAAAAAAATCTGAGGAAAGGCGGAGCCTGTCTTTCGCTGCTATTCCGCCAAATCGAGCTGCAAGCCCCATGAGTGAAGCCTCCGCTCCACCTAAACAGAAGCGGGACCAAACCCGGGAGGTGCAGCTGCCCGGCCCACAGCTAACTAAAAAGAGCCAGGTGTGAGCAGAGCATCCTCAGCGGAAACAACTCGCACTGAGGGCAGTCAGCTCTCTCAAGAGCTGACATAGCATGACATAGCATAGGGGCAGTTGTGGTCTACTGGTTGAGGAGTCGGGCTTGTAATTAGTAGGTTGCTGGTTCGATTCCAGCACCGGCAGGTCACAACTGAAGTGCCCTTGAGCAAAGCACCTAACCCCCGATTGCTCTCCAGGCGCTGCATTGATAGCTGCCCACTGCTCCGGGTGTGTGTGTGTTCACGACTTACAGTGTGTGTTCACTCCTCATGAAGGATGGGTTAAATGCAGAGGTCACATTTCGGTTATGGGTAACCATAACTGACAAATACATGTAACTTTCTTCTTTCTAGCATTCTTCGCCTCCATGTAAAATACACATATAAGGTGCATGTCACTCGCCATAATAAATCTCAGACATGGTGGCACATACTTTCTAAAGTTTTTTGAAGCCATAACCTCTCAAAAAACTCCTCAAATAAATCAATAGTTCTCCTTCGCTAACTTGCTTGTTAAATGCTAGACAAAAAGCTGATAACATATTTTGCAGGCGCCTTTTAGGGCACTGTGGCGTGCAATGCTACGTCACATGACCTTGAACTTGCCTATAAATAGGCTTGGTTTTACACCTGTTCAGACTCGGGCACGCCTGAAGCGTGTTCGCCCCATAGCATCAAGCTTGATGCAGAGCCAAGTTCCCTTGAAAGGGAAGGTGTTAAGAAGGCAAGGTGTTAAGAAGGGAGAACGTGAAAACACAGGTGACTTGTTTTACTTTCTGCTAAATCTCGGTTAAATCTGATGCTACAATTCACTGAAATTTGATCTGGGCCTCATTCAAACTCATTACATTTACAGACACCGTTTATTTCAAAGTATTTCAGATACTTTGATGTAGCATACTTTCTGATTGTCTTTCAGAGCTGTCATGTCATAAAACTGGTTTATGCTCATTACTGTAAAATGACTTTGGGGGCTCAGCCTTTGTGCATTGAAATGTATTTGAAATGTATTTGTTCAGGTGTATAGTTTCTAAAATGTGATGTTTATATTTTGTCAAGTGCATAACACTAATTCTTTTTCTGATATAAACTAGAGAAAAATATGGTCCAGACTGTTAATTTTCTGATGTTAGATTTTCTGACAACATACAATGCAAAACATTGCTGCATTTTTGCTTGGAGACTATCATAATACTTTATAATATTTTTGTTTTAGTCTTGAAACAGGATCTCTCAGTAAACCTCACTGTTATATTTTGATCTGTCATCAGGCGCAGAGAGATTTCATCTTTGAACTGCGGAGAATTGCATTTGATGGAGACAGCGATCCCAGCGGGGCTGAAAAGAGGAAAGGCATCTACACGAAAGACTACAAGACGTTGGGCTTTACTGTTAGTGATGTTTGCTCCCTCTAATGTTTAGAAAGTGATGTACATTTCAAGAGATAATATGTATTGCTATTTATTATTTAATTATTATTTAATGAATGTGTAAATGTAATAATCAATACTGCAGAGTTGACAGAATTTATGATAATTTAATGATGCTTTAATTATGGATCAGCAGTAGTCATATGCTGATGTTTATGTGCACAGAGTCCTGTGAATCCTGCCTTGGATTTTACGCAGATTCCTCCAGGAATGCTTGCACTCGACAACATGCTGTACCTTGCCAAAGTGCATCAAGACACATATATCAGAGTAAGAACCTAAATTTATATTGTCTGTTGTGTAGCTCCTCAAAGCTTTATTGAAGCACAGTGTCTTCTGTAACTAAAAGTTACAGAAATAAAAAAAGTTAAAGTGCACAACATGTAAAAAAGAAAATTGTTCAGTTATAATATTGTATTAATTGGATAATAGATATAATTATTATTAAATTCTCTGGGATGGTACAATAGGGCTTCTTTACTGTACACTGAGCTTAACTCTGGGTTATCTTTATTGTGATAATTGTAAAAAAGGAACAGTTGGTGGACAGTCCTTTCCAGAGAGATACTTCTTTTCAACACTTCTGACGACATGATCTTTTAAACCTGGATGATGTCATCACAAGATGAGGCTGGGCGTTAGTAACTGGAGCTCCTGAATATGGTCAGGCTGTCTTGGCTGACACGTCTGTTTAACATCGAATTAGGATCAGGCAGATGGATATGGCGGTTTCTATTTTCAAAAAATGGACTAGAGGATGTGTTTGAATTATCGAGTGATCATGTATTGTAGCCTGCCTGGGAAAGCCTTAGGACCGATGGTACTGGAAGGCGAATCCGGCCAAACATTGTACCTTGGCATGGAGGTGGTTGCAGAAGCTTGCACTCAAGACTTTTGTGAAGACATTTAGGAATGTTTGCTGAGCCTATAGATTACAAGTAATAATGCTGTTAATAATATTAAATTTCCTGCACAGACTGTTTACATATACATTTCGGCATTTAGCAGACACTTTTATCCAAAGCGACTTACAATGCGAGAAGAACAAAGAAGCGATAAATCAAAAACAACAATAAACATCAGCTGTACGTAGATACAATTTTACCAAAAGTACAATATTTCAATGCTTGATGGGATGCCTGTTGGGAGAGAGAAGAAAGGGTTATTAGTTTTATTTTTTTATAATGGTTATACTTGTTTTAGGTATTCTTGAAGGAGATTTTTAGCATAGATTTTTAGAGTTTTTAGCATTTTTTTAATGCAGAAGGGGATGCAGCAGACCGAACAGAGTTTGAAAGATAATTCCACCAGCGAGGGATATTAAACATAAAACTGTGAGTAGGAGATTGTGTACCCTTAGAGGAGGATATAACAAGCCAATGTTCATTTGCTGACTGTAGGGATCTGAAAGGAGTGTATATGTGTATGAGTTTGTGAAAGTAAGATGGTGCAGAGCCAGTAGTGGTTTTATAAGCCAGGAGTAGAGATTTGAACTTTATGCGTGCAGCAACTGGTAGCCAATGAAGGGAAATGAGGAGAGGTGTGACATGGGCTCTGTTTGGCTTTTTAAAGACCAGACGAGCTGCTGTGTTCTGGATCAATTGTAATGGTCTGAGTGCCCATGCTGGAAGGCCAGCCAACAAAGCATTGCAGTAGTCCAGCCTAGAGATGACAACGGCCTGGACAAGTAGCTGTATTGTATGTTCGATGAGATAAGGTCTGATTTTTCTAATGTTATACAAAGCAAATCTCCATAAGCGTGTTTTTCTGGTAATGTGATCGGACTCACTGTTTCACTTCATAACCTCATCAGGAGCACCTGAAATTAATTTTTTGTTGCCTGTATCTGTTTTATTTCAAGGTGATGATACCTACATACTTGCATTTTATGAATCACCAAGGACCGATTTCAGCTAAAATCTTTAATGTTCTACTACTGAAGAAAAACGTCACCAACATCTTTTCAATTTTCAGCTCAATTTTCAGCACTTTATTCATATAGTGCTTTTTACAATGTTACATTGCTTCAAAGGAGCTTTACACAATACTGAAATAAAAAAAAACACAAAAAAATTATCAAACATAAAACACATTCATGTTATTACGGGGGCAGTTGTGACCTACTGGTTAGTGAGTTGGGCTTGTAATCAGTAGGTTGCTGGGTTGATTCAGTGCCGGCAGGTAGCAACTAAAGTGCCCTTGACCTTGGCACCTAACCCCCGATTGCTTCCCGGGTGCTGCAGTGATTGCTGCCCACTGCTCCGGGTTTGTGTGTGTTCATAACTTGCAGTGTGTGTTCACTCCTCACCAGTGATGGGTTAAATGCAGAGGTCACATTTCGGGTATGGTTTACCTATCTGACAAAAACATTTCACTTTCACTTATTGCAAATAGTAGGTCCAAGATGTGTATTAATAAAAACTAATTAGGAATATTAGGTTTGTAGTTGGTTCATGAATAATAGTTGACTGAACCAATTAAAACAAACACATTTGGACCATTTGAATATCTTTTTGGAGCTTTACCAGCAGAATTCAGCCTCACACTTTCAAGGAGTTTGTAGGCCAACCTGCCGTTACATTCACTTGAACAGTTTTTATACTAACTACATCATCACACAGATAGGTATTCTTCTCCGGATTGGAGAGGATATAAATAGTCTTTAGCAATCACCATACTAGGACATAAAGTTCTCAACATTTAGAATATCAGCATTCTGAAAACAATATCCTTCGCTTGTTCCATGGATGTCCAGTATATCAGGAGAGTATGACATCCGGAAATGGTCCCACAGCCAATAGGTCACCACCTGCCGGGGCGTTTGTACTCAAAGCATAGTGATAACATGTTTTCTCTTACAGTCAGAGGCTTGACCATTCTTTGGTTACAGAGGAAGAGGTCAGACAGGGGCCTTAGGAAGACACATGTCCTACAAGAATCCTGGCATACCAAACTAAGAAATCTTACTACTACCCAAATATATAACTATTTGGCAGCAGATAGTGCAGTGTTGACAGAACCGGGCTAATGTAGTCATACTTTGGCTGCTGCACTTTGAACTAGCTGGTGTTTTTGAATTAAACCTGCAGGGCAGCCACATATACACTGGGCATTGCAATCATGAATGTATGAATTCATTTTCCATGTGTTTGACATAAAGAACATGTGTCATAGTATTCTTAGCTGATCAAGCAGGCTTTATAAAGTAGTTGGGGGTTGGGGGAAATGAGCTATGTTTCACATGTCACATTTTTGGATCCTGCATAAAAACATGCTGGATGGATGTGCCAAGATGTGCATAAATTGTAAAAATGCATTTTAAAAAATTGTATGCACTTAATTTAGTCAAAAAATAGTTTATCCAAAAAAAAGACATGTACATAAACTATGATCAAATAAATTCTGAAATGTTTTATCGAAAGGGTATATAAGTTTATTTATAAAGCACTTTTCACAGTGGCCAATATCCAAGGATATTTACAGTGTACTTTTAAAACTTGAAAAATAAAAATAATGTAAAAATAATGTGCACACAAATAAACATACATA
>JAZGTK010003057.1:2520-13889 GCA_036877625.1 Ambastaia sidthimunki | reverse complement strand
ACACACACACAGTTAAGCTTCTGCTGGTCATTCTCCCAGAAGGCCTGAAGCATGACCGGCTGTAGTGTAAAAGAGGGTACTTTAGAAACATACCCTGCTAGAGGGTAAAGAAATGCTTTGGCCAATGACCAGCAGAGTCTTAATAAGCAGGGGCCACTGAGAGGGCCTGGAGGTCACCAACTCTCCTCAGAGAGGTGATAGCCAGTAAGAAGGCCTTCTTGACCGAAAGAAGGTGATCAGAGATCTCCTGTATAGGCTTGAAAGGAAGAATACAGAGAGCCTCTAACACTACAGCCAGGTCCCACGGGGGACACAAGATCGTGCTGCAAGAACTCCAGAACAGAAATGGGCAGTTGACTGGGTCAAGCTGGCGGTCTTCTCACCAAGAAGTAAAAAGTTTTCACTTCAGGGCATACAGTTTCCTTGTGGAGGGAGCTCTGGATTGTAGGATGGTCTCAACAACCTCAGTTAAGAGACCGGAAGCTACGAGTTGGCCCCCTCAGGGGCCATACCCACAGCTTCCACAGCTTTGGACGGGGGTGCACAATTGTGGGGTCCGCCTGGGAGAGGGGATTCCTCCTGATGGGGATCTCCCATGGAGAGCCGTCGAGGAGAAGGATGAGATTTGAGAACCATGCTACTAAAAGCAAAGAAACCACATCCTGGCGTATTCTCTCCAGAACTCCCAGGAGCAGAGCGATCAGGGAAAAGCGTACAGACGAAGCCCCTGCCCCAGTGGAGCTGGATGAGTCAGAGAGAACCAACGGGGACATTGCGCTGTCTCTCAAGAGGCGAAGAGGTCCAATTGGGCTTGCCCTAAGATTCTCCAAATCTGCTTCACCACTTCAGGGTGAAGCATCCATTCCCCATGTCTGCTCCCAAATTGTGTCCAGGAAAGTGAACTGCTATCAACGAGAGGAGTTTCCCCTGGGACCACACAAGAATCTGGTCTGCCAGCCTATAAAGGGTGTGCGATCGCAGACCTCCCTGGTGGTTGATGTAAGAGAGCACCGCTGTGTTGTCGGTGCGCACCAACAAATGGTGGTCTCTCAAGTCCAGGAGCAAATGTTTCAAAGCTAGAAACACTGCCAGCATTTCCAGGCAGTTGATGTGCCAAGTAAGATGGCGACCTCTCCACGGGCTGGGTGGCAACTCATGACCGCTCCCCAACCAGTGAGGGATGTGTAGCTTCCGTTTCCAGGTGAAAACTAGGGGAAATGCTCGCTTAAGACCGCTGTGCCCTGAAGCACCAGAGGTGGCAGGGTTGACAGACTGGCCTCCAGACTGGCTGCCTTCTGGAGTCCTGACACGTAATTGTCAGGACTTCTCCTGTCTAACAGCCCCAAAAGATTAAGCACGGCCGAGCAGAGTTGCCAAACAGGCCAGAAGGCACCAGTGGGAAGTCCAGGAGGAAGACCCTGTTCTTTTATTTGTGACAGGGTCAACCAGAGGTGTCTCTCAGCTGCCACCAAGGCTGCCATAGACCTGACGATCGCACGGGCGGTCTCCTTGGTGGCACACAGAGACACATCAGTGGTCCTCCTAAGCTCTAACACATCCTTAGATGTGATGCCTTTGTCAATCTCTTTTGAGCAGGTAAGCGTGCAGCACCGCCATGGTGTGCAGGCAAGCACCAACCTGACCCGCTGCCGTGTACCCCCTGCCCACCAGCGCTGAGGTAGTGCGCAGCGGCTTGGAGGGCATAGCCGGAGCCTTCAAGGACGACGCACATCGGGAGACAAATAGCTGGCTAGCGTCTGCTCAACCCGAGGCATCGTCTTGTACCCATGCTCGTGCAGCCCCGCAACATTTGCAGCACAGCCTATTCTTCAGCGGGCCAATCAATGTTTAGCTTAGCTAGTAACAACCTAGCTAAGCTAGTTAGCTAGTAACAATGAGTAACAACCTCCAACATCTTCTCATATTGTGGGGACAGAGAGGGCTTCATCAGTAAATGAGAGGCAGAGAGATGAGCCCTCTCCCCGGGGGGAAGAGGCTGTGGAGCGGGTTTCTGAACCCAGAGAGAGAGCGGAGGATCTGGCGTGTGAGGAATGAGGCGTGTCAGTTGCCCTCTGCCGGATCAGTCTGCGGACCCCACGAGCGCTAGTGAAGGCTCCCTCCTCAAAGAGAGTCCTCCGGGAGCAAAGCGTCCACATAGAAAAAAGCTCACAATGCGGGCAGTCAGTTCCCTCGAGAGCTGACTGAGCATGTTTCGCTCCCAAACACACAACGGAGCACACGGTCTAAAATGTTGAGTGCTCTCGCCCTTTGTTTTTGCCTTAGACTTTGGCATAGTTCATAACTCTAAGGACAGACAACAATAAATAAGACAATCACACAGAGCGCTTGAATGACAGAAGCTACAGGTTTGCGTCTGTGACTGAAAGGGAACCTGCTTTTAAGGGGGGAGTGAATCTTACTTGTGTCATTTCCTGGTCCATTTCCTTTCACTATTTTTATTGATAAAGCTAAATGATCTCTACCTGTTGTCCTTGTGTTTTTCAGATTGTTCTAGAAAACAGCAGTCGCGAAAAACATGAGTGCCCATTTGCCCGCTGTGCTATTGAGCTGACTCGCATGCTGTGTGATATTCTACAAGTTGGAGAACTGCGTAAGTATTTTGCATGTCTCGGGTAACTCAGTTCGACTGCTCGCTCCATCTGGAACATAACTTGCTCTGCTCTTTAATGCAGAGGTGCATTTATCAAGAAGTCTTGTTCATTTATTCATCAAATAACCTATAGCCTTTATTTTCAAATCACGTCTTGTATCTAAACACATCTTGTCTCTGCAGCGAATGAAGGATGTAACAACTACCATCCAATGTTTTTTACACATGAGCGTGCCTGGGAGGAGTTCTTCTGCATTTGCATACAACTGCTCAATAAGACGTGGAAAGAAATGAGAGCCACAGCTGAAGATTTCAACAAGGTGTGTGGGTGAAAGAGAGAAAAAGTTTATTCAGAGGAAAGATGAGACAACTGGGTTTTTATGTATCTGTAGGTGATGACAGTGGTGAGAGAGCAAATCACCAGAGCTCTGACCATGAAGCCCTCTTCACTGGAGCAGCTGCGAGTCAAACTGCGCAGTCTGAGCTACACTGAGATCCTGCGTTTGCGTCAGTCTGAGAGAATGAGCCAGGATGACTTCCAGTCCCCACCCATAATGTGTGTTTCAGGTCATTGTTGTCATTTCGGAATCACTTACTGTAAAGTTTGTTTATGTGATGTGTGTGTTGAATTTTAGTGAACTCCGTGAGAGGATTCAACCTGAGATTCTGGAACTGATTAAACAGCAGCGACTCAATCGCCTGTGTGAGGGCGGCTGCTTTCGCAAACTTGGCAACAGACGCAGACAAGGTGATGCCACCTGCCAATGACAGAGATTTATGGTAACTTTTTTTTTTGAGTTTATAATTCGTAATTCTTGCTTTCATTTCTTTCACAGAGAAGTTTTGGTTCTGCCGTTTGTCATTAAATCACAAGGTTCTGCACTATGGAGATCTGGATGAGTCTCCACAGGGTGAAGTTCCTTTTGAACTGCTGACTGATAAAAGTGAGTAACTGTTCTGATAATAAAGAATAACACAGAATCTCTGTTTCTTTTAATCTCAATCATTTATTTAAACTTTTGTCCTCTCACAGTTACTGTGTCAGACATAAAAGCTGTACTGACAGGGAAAGACTGTCCTCACATGAAGGAGAAAAGTGCACTCAAACAGAACAAGGTAAAACATAAAAAAAACAATGTAAAGTACTCACTTATTTAGTGTAACATAGATTTCTGTTTTAGACCCATTTCTTGAATTCTGATATTTAATAAAATATATTAATATAAAATTATATATAATAAAGGGATATATATGGTATATTCCAAGAGCCATCTTCACATAAGCTGAAACAGCTTATCTTGTTTAATATGTGTAACACCCCCGTTTGGACTGTCTTGTGGTTTGTTCTGTTTGCCCATATATGGAGTTTCCTGTTTTTGTTGAGTGTATCAGTATCACCGGTGTCTCGTTTATGTTTGATTAGTCTCTGTATTTAAGTCGTTTCCTGTCTGTTCATACTTTGTCTGTGATTGTATTGTGATGTTGTGTGTTCCCATGTCTGCCTGTTCTTGCCTGGATCTTGTGAAAACTCTGGATTAAATTGTTTATATTTTTTAAATCTATGTTTGTGCCTGTTTATTAGAACGCGTATCGTTACAATATGATACCTGTCCTCAAAATACATGGTACTATTGCAAATTTTGTTGTAAAACACATTAGGGTTACTAACTGTAAAAATAATTGTCTATACATTGTTTACAATTTACAGTTAAGCATTAAGTTTTATTATCGACTCGTACTAAATGCTAAAACAGACATATTCAGAATGGGAGATCATATGGCCATAATAATGCTGGAAAAATGTTAGGAATGGAGCTCAAATCAGAATTATATGAGATTATATGGGAGAATTATTGATGATAGTTCAATGAACCGAGCCTCTTCAAATCTGTTAGAACCTAAAATTAATTAATCCTACTGAATCATATGGTTTTTGTATTATGTACAAAATTCCCTGATTGACATTTTGTATTAATGAGTGCATATATAGCTGAAATAAACTTTGTGTTTACAGGAAGTGTTGGAGTTGGCATTCTCCATTCTTTATGATCCAGATGAAGCTCTTAACTTTGTGGCACCCAACAAATATGAGGTTTATATCAAAATAGATCTTTTGTTTGGTAAAAAGTGTGTTTCACATTTTAACTTTCCTCACTGTCCTTTAATTGTTGAATAGTATTGTGTCTGGACGGATGGACTTTCTGCTCTTTTGGGGAAGGATCTGGGCAGTGACCTCACACGAAGTGATCTTGACACATTAATGAGCATGGAAATGAAGCTTCGTCTTCTTGATCTGGAAAACATAACCATCCCCGAGGCTCCTCCCCCAGTGCCAAAGGAACCCAGCACATACAACTTCACCTATAACTATGGATGAGAAGTCCACGTACTCTGTTTACTTGTGTATTTCATTCTTTAAAGGTCACGTGTTAAAGGAGATGTAATTATTTGGATGTTAATACTTTCTTGTTTTCTGGTCAATTATAAGTAAGCCGTTGATGTTTTAACTCCCTCACTGCCGCAGTGTTTTTAGTCAATTTCTGGCTCAGCCAATAGAGTGAATTTGGGGTGGGATTTGTCTGACCAATGGCAGATGGGTGGTATAGCGCTCTGTAGAATTCAGCAGAATTCAGCAATGTTTGATTGTTGCTGCTAAAAATTACACAATACACATTTAAGCTAATGTGTGGACGTGCATTTACTAGCATTTGTTTCAAAAGTATTTTTTCAGTTCTTTGTATTGCAAAAATGAAAAAAGCAATACTCCATAAAAATTTGCTTTATGCAAGTGCTAGAAATACTGCTCATTACAAAGAAAAACAGAAGTCCCATCAAGTTTCAAAATTATAAACATAATTGTATTTAAACATTGCAAGACATCTGCATTTATGCACTGTTATGCTTAAAGCCTATACGAGTAACAAAGTTTGTACACCTCACTAATCTGTCTGCAGATAACAAATATTTACTTTATTATCAATAATATTATCTTATTATTATCAATAAATCTATTTTTGTATTGCCTGTGAAAGATATTGTACAATATATTGAAAAAACATAAAGGATGCATGAAAAGGTGAAAGAAAAAGACGGAAACAGTGTTATAGTAGTGTTGCTGAATTCTGACCTGTTGTTGTTGTACATTGTTGTTGTCAACATTCAGAATATAGCATACACACTGCTAAAAAAATCTGCTCTTATTACAGTCCTTTACAAAAACTAGATTTAATAGCCATAAGAATTTATTTACACCAGACATTTTTCATGTCCTGTTACAGTATGATACAGAACTTGTGCCATTTAAGAGATTTACACAGTTTACATTATCTGCCTGTGGTAGCTTTTGTATTGCTTTGCATAATGTATGGTTATTTAATTTAAACTCTAAATAAAGGAAACCAGTATAAGTTTTAGATGAATTACTGACAGAGATGTAATTATTACTCACATGCTCACAATTGCTTAATGATACCCTGTTAATGCTGGCAGTCTTTGTACATGTTGTTAGTGGACAGATAATATTTGCAATTGAATTATTGTATAAATAATTATATACTGCCTTCAGAAATTATTAATTATTCCTGTCTTTTAGGTATGGAGAAGGTAAAAATATTTGAAGAATTTTTCTCATTTATTTTTGTAAAGTTGTTATGATTAAAGGGTGGAAGTCGATGTAACGGTTTAACAGTTCATAAGACTATATATTTAAATTATACTTTCTAAAGGCACTATATAAACTGTGTATATTGTGCTGCATTATCACTGTAATCGTAATGATTTGTGTGCAATAAAATGTTAAATCTGAATTGATGTTTATCTAATTATTATAGAATTAGATCATAGAACTATTATGGAACACTTTCTATAAAGGGGTAGGGTCATTTATGTACCAGGTAAAATATGTGCCATTTATGTTTTCCATGTTATTGATAAACCTATTAGAAATTTACTATCATGAATTAGTATTACTAACATGCACCTTACAGAAAAACAGCATTTTCAATCATACCATGCATTACAGTGTATTGTTTGTCAATTGTTTGTCAATGTTTGTCAATGTTTTTCTGTGCTAAAGTGCAAAATTATCATGCGGAACACACGTATGGGATTATCCAGGTGGAATCGCTACATACGGAGCACTTAGTACAGTACAAGGGACGACCCTGAGCATGCACTTGAACACGGCCTGGTGTGAGGTTCCTCCACCGAGCCTGCTTCCCGATGGGCGCTGGAAGATGTTCGATGCAAGATTCGCCAGTTGGGGAACAACTGCTGAGAAATTCAAATGCTATTTCCCCCGTCCAAGGGTGTGAGGCATCCCAAGCGAAGACACAAAGCACCAAGCCCCAATAAACAGGACACTGGCTCCACCCTAAGGTTGTAGGACCTTGTGATGATGTTGGGTGTCACCCAGCCCACAGCTCTGCATATGTCTGCAGGAGGCAACACTCCTAGTCGAGTGATCCCTCACTTTGAGGGGGCACAGCATGCCTTGGGAATGGTACGGCAAGGTCTACTATCCAGTGGGCCAACCTCTGTTTGGAGACAGCTTTTCCGTTCTGCTGACCTCAAAGGCAGACAAAGAGCTGAGCTCCTGAGGCTCTGAGGTGTGGTGGGAACCTTGGGCCGTAGACAGGCCTGGGTCTCAGGATAGCATGAGAGTAGGCAGGCCAAACTCTAGGCACAAGTTGCTTACTGACAGTGCCTGCAGGTCCCCAACCCTCCATAGTGTCCCGTGTTTGTTCTGTGTAGCACCTTGGTCTAGGGGGAACGGTATTTCATTATGTTCTATACACTATGTACTGTACTGTGTATAGCTGTAATGACAATAAAACCACTTGAATTTGAACTTAAACTGTTCAGCTCGACTGACTCAAGTGGCTTAAAGGGGGCTCCCTGTATACCAGTAAGAACTACAGAGAAGCCCCAAGAGGGAAAAAGGATGGCCTCAGGGGGTTCAGTCTCTGGGTGCCCCTTAGGAACCTAATGACCAGATCATGCTTTCCTATGGACTTGCCAGCCACTGCCAGGTGAAAGGAAAGCACAGATAGGGCAAGTACCAGGATCTTCGCCAAAGGAAGAACATCAGTCAGTGAAAAGGCTCCACTTCAAAGTATAAGCCTGCCTGGTAGAAGAAGCCCTGGCCTGGGTGAACCAGCAAGACCTGTTCCTCATCCTCCCTGATCTTGCACAGAGTCAGGGCAAGAAAGTTATCTGGGGAAATGCATACTTGTACAGAAATTTACACGTCTGCAATTTTTTAGTGAGATTTGCCAAATGAATCTCCATGATCAGTCCCTGCGACAACCCTCACCCACACCAATATATATATCTTGTTCCAATCAACAAATTACCCCTATCAATAGGGGGATAATAATAACTGTAGGAGGCAGTGGCCTACTGGTTTTGGTTATGGGTTACCATATCTGACAAAAACACGTCAATGAAGCTAACTCTTTAATTAACAAACCAAAACAGGTTAAATATTTTCAACTTACCTTACTTACCTTACCTTACTTTACTTACAAACTTACTTATTAGTCAACCATACCACTCCCTCCTAAATTACCTACAGGACAGATGTTCATTGGTCCAATCTCCAAAAGGTTCACCTTTCATCAATAACTCCAATTACCCCATAATAAAATTCTGACAGATTTCAACATTTAAAATCAGTTCTCATCAGTCCCCGCAGACCAATTTTCTAGTCACTTACCTCTTATAGGTGCAGCCACCGTCATCGGCCCTCAGCCCATATATGCTAAATCATACCCTCTAGGTTTGTCACATACACCTTTCTCATTCGTCAAAAAAACTCTCACCAGCCGAACATTCTTTGCTCGAATAGCAGTGACAGCCTGCTTTTCTTAGGCATTGTTGGACACTCACATTCATGTCGATGTGTAGGCTGCCTGTTCAGAGATTGTGTGGAACTACTATACATCCGTTCCTCATCTTTGCGACTACAAATTGCTTGTCGAGCCCCTCTAACTGAATGCTGTGGGCAAGCCCCCTTCGTTTGCAGGCAGGAACCTACCTGTCCAATCCTATGAGCATCTCAGCCATAGCTTCTGTCAGATGCTGCGAGGGACCTCCGGTCGAACGGAGAAACTCACTTCCAAATTTTGACTTTTCAATCTCGAGAGTGCTTCCGTTCGACTGCAAGTGGATTAATCTGTCCAATGCCATGAGCATCTCAGCTGAAGCTCCCATCAGATGCTATGGGAACGCTTAAGTGATCGCGCTTTGTTTTGAACTTATTCTATCTCTGGACAGCACACCAAATATGCATTTATGTTAATTTGTAATTACATGTTACAGGACCATGGTTGTGTAATCCTACCAATCATCACCCAGGTGTGCATATATATAGTCATTTCTCACATCTGTCCCATGAAAGTTTTACAGCATCACTCTGCCACCCCGTCACCTCACTCTTGGCTGGGGTTTATCTCAGTCAAGGATGTTAATGTAAAATAATTTTTTACATGTTAATTTATGATAATTTTCTTTTACATTTTAGTGCAAACTTGTGTAGTAATAGTGTTTTTGTATTGTAGATTATGGTGAGTTATAGGTGCTTGAATATATATAACGTGAATTTAATGTCTTGTATTGGACATATGAAGATGTAAGGCGACACAGATGCACTTGTAGAATCCATACGCAAAGTTTATTAGACAAATTTAAAATGACAGGGTCAAAAACGATGAAAACAGGCAATGGTCAAAACACAGGTAATCAGGCAAACCAGGCAAACAAATCAAAAGGGTAATCCAACAAGAGTAAACGGGTAAACAGGCAGAAACAACAACGTGATAGCAATCAGATAATAAGCGCTTGGTATGCAGGATAAACACTGGCAATACTTCGCAATGAATTGATGTAAACACATGGCTTAAATAGTCCAATAACAGGAAATGACCATAGAGGAAATGAGACACAGGAAGTGAGCAAACAGGAAGCAGAAGGAGCAAGAGCGGGGTCAAGGATGTCGTGGGCAGCTACCCAGGACCTCTCCTCAGGGCCGTACCCCTCCCAGTCCACCAAATACTGGAGCTGGCCCCCTCTTCGTCTGGAATCTAGCAGTTCACTCACCCGGTACGCAGGAGTACCATCAATGTCCAGGGGTGGCGGAGGTTCTTGCACATCCACAAGGGGGCCAGCAGGCGGGTGGACTGGTTTTAACAGGGAGGCATGGAAGGAAAGAGAGATCCTACAGTTAGCAGGAAGCTCTAATTGGTATGTCACATCATTGATTTGTCTTACAATATTAAATGGGCCTACATACCTGGGGCTGAGCTTCCTGCAGGGTAGCCACAGTTTCAGATCTCTGGTGGAGAGCCAGACCCATTGTCCAGGTTGATACTGAAGTCTAGCTTAGTATATATGGTGGCTTCACGTAACTGTCTAATGCTGAGGGCACCAAAGGTAGAGGGTATCTGAATTTGATTGTGACATTGTTTAGGCCTCTATAATCAATGCATGGTCTTAGCCCGCCATCTTTCTTCTCGACGAAGAAGAACCCTGCTGGTGCTGGGGATGTGGAAGGACATATGAAACCTGAGCTTAGAGCTTCTTCGATGTATTCCTCCATGGCCTGAGTTTCATTGCGATCTAGTGGGTATATTTTACTCTTGGGTGGCATGGCATTGGGTAACAGGTCAATGGCGCAGTCCCAGGTTCTATGGGGTGATAGCTGGGCTGCTTTAGTTTGACTAAAAACCTCTTGATACTCTGCAAAACATGAGGGGACTTAAGGTTAAGGTTGAGCTTTATTGTCATTCCGCTACATGAGTGGACATACAGTGGAACAAAATTTCGTGTCTCACAGGACCACAGTGTTACACAGAGAAAATAAAAATAAATATACAATACACACCCCTAGACATTTTTAAGACTATACACACTTTTTAAAACCTATATATAATCTATACATGATACCCTTATTGAGGGGGGTAATCTAACTATACATATACTATGCTATAAATATACTATAAATGGTTGACTAAGGACATACACATAGCCTAGGACAGACAATACAAGTACCATACATGATCAATTGTGCGTGGTGGTAAACATTTTTTGTTCTTATTGAGTTCTTATTAAACTGTCTGGTGCATTTACAAAAGTGTCTTGTGTATACAGGAAAAAGCTGTTGAGCAAACTCAAAGTCAAAGTGAACTTTATTGTCAATCTGACCATGTAACAATATTTACACAGAGGACCGAAATTGCGTTTCCCCAAACTCCAAATGTGCAGGTATTAATATAACACAACAACATATAACAAAAGTGCAAACAGACATCTTATCAAATAAGCAATAAACACAATATATACAAACAGACATTTTACACAGTATGCTTGAAGTCAGTTTGAGGTATATATACTTGAGGTATATTGTTGGGGCGCAACAGTAAAAAGGTGCAATAGAGTAAAGTGCAGAGTGCAAAAATAACAAAATGGAGATATGTTACATGAATGTAAACTATTATGCTCTTGTGCATATAAAGAGCATTGTGCATTGTTAAATGAGTAAATGAACGTTGTTCCATGAATGTAAACTATTATGTTCCTGTGCATGAGAACTTCTTGTGCATAAAGAGCCTCTTGTCTTCAGATGTAGTTTATGTAATTTTATGGAGAAATAAACACAATATTGGTCGTTGTAGGTGTAGTGGTTATCTGATGGAGTTTAGTAATCTGATGGCCTGTGGGAAAAAGCTGTTGCTGAGTCTGGTGGTCTTGCACCGCATGC